>CAAKHD010008731.1:6252-42246 GCA_901007705.1 Fistularia tabacaria | reverse complement strand
ACCCCCCAAGGAGGGTGTTTCAAAAAGAGTTGTTGTGGGCCCAACCCCCCCCCCCCCCCCCCCCCCCCTTTTTTTTTTGTCAAAAAAAAAAAAAAAAAAAAAAAAAAAAAAAAAAAAAAAAAAAAAGGGGGGGGGGGGGGGGGGGGGTAAATAATAAATGCTATACCATATATCACCAGCATCTGATTTGTGCTAGTTTATAAAAGTTTACAATTCAGTCACAAAATTACATCCACTAAGGGGTTACGTATTCATTTCATTTTTTGCCTCAATAATTTAGGAGAGATCAAACACCAAAAAATAAAATTGAAAAGAGATTCAACCTATCGGAGCATCATCATCCAGGGCGTAATCCCAATAAAATATGAATGTGTTAACACACAACCTATTTGATGGGCTGATTTAATTTAACACCACAGTGCACTAAACCAATTCAAATTCAGTCATTCAAATCAAGACTAAATAAGACAAAGACCTTTAAGTAACTCCCAAGGAATAAAGTGTAATGGACACTGAAACAGGAGGAACACCAGAAACCAAATAAACTTGCATGGGCAGTGTGGTATTTCCAGGATGTTACAAGAAATTAAAAAAAGGGAAAATGCCTCTTTTCATGATATATTTCTGCTATTCACTAAGACTTGAGCTCTCTACGAGCTTATGAAACTCGGAGTTGCTGTACACCTCAAACTTAGATCAAGGTGACACACCTCGACGTGAAAGCCGTGTGTCTGGGTCAGTGTCAACAAAAAGCTTCATCTGGAATAGATCCCTGATCTCTTGAGAGTAGAACATTAGGATGCCTTCAAAAAGTACCACATCCGCTGGATAGACTGTAACAACCTCCTCTTTCCTGGAACACACACACACACACAAAGAGAAGATTTTCTTGACAATGTTCGAAACAACAAATCCAGGTCATAACCTTTTCCATAGTGAAGGAGCTTGCTCAACATTAATTGTTGATTCAGGTCGCACCAAAAGCACTCACCTGGAATGAGTGACAAAGTCATAAACTGGTATCTGAACAGTCTTCCCCTGCAGGATCTGTCGCAGTGTTTGCATTATCAGTTCATTGTCAAAGGCATCTAAGAAGAAAAAAAGGCAAAAGCTTTGATTTGAATTTCATGGGACCCCACTTGGACCAGCACCCATGGACACGTGGGGTGTGCACATCACGTTTGTTGAGCAGGGAATTCCTTTCGAGGAACAGGTGTTAGGTTCAGTCTCTGAGCAGCTGCCCTCTTAGGGAGGCACTGCTGACTGCAGGGATTTAAAATCAGCCAAGAAAGGACGCATAGGCAAGAAGGGCTAAAGACAGGCTCCAAAAATGGAGTCGATGCTTCTGCCAAAACACCTATTGATGCGGCAGAAGTGGTGGCTGCATTGCGTGCTGAAGGGGGGAAAAGGCCAGTTTCCCAGAAAAGACTAGTCATCAACCTTCTGACTACAGTATGTATCAGTGCCTTTGAATGCATGGAAATATGTGGTTTAGAAACTGAGATAAATGAAGAAACGTCACACCTGGATGATCAAAGTTGAATTGGCCCTTTAGTGCCTTGGCCTTCTGGTCTGGAGTCAGCACCTTGTAGAAACTGTCTTGGCTGAGGATTGCCACCTGCCTCTGGTGGTGATCTATCTTGTTCTGCCCGAGCAGCTCCATTATCTTCTCACATACTGATGACTGCATATACAAAGAAAACAGTCAAAATGATGACAGTTGACACTGTAAGGTTACAAAATGATAAAGTATTCAGTGATGATGTGACGCAAAACCAGCAGCAGTGTCAGCAGCTTAACATATTTGTGAAAAGGCAGAGGCCATGGTGGTTTTACTGAGTGGGACCACAAAACTTTGGAAAAATAATTTTTAAAAGTACTAGATTTTAACCAGAAATAAGGACGATCTGGTAATTTCACACACTGTATGAGGTCATTAACACAATTATATGTAAATGGCAGTGTTTGCGACCCTTTTGTCCCCGCTGACCTTCCAAACTAAATGAATCTCCGGACGAATGCTGACAGGACACTCTCCAGCTGCCCGAGGCTATGCTTCCTTTGTGTTCATGAAATTGAGCTTCAATGAATTCAACACCCCCACTCTAACCCAGAGAGGATGTATGAACACACTCAGATGCAACATATTAAGCTAGGAGGCTCTGCCTCTTACAGGAGAACTTTATTAAACTCATCAATGGCTTGTAGTTAGATAAATAAATTCAAAAAGACTTCTTCAGATTTATTAAGGGGAAACTGAAATTTAAAGTTTCCCACTCTTAATGACAAACCAGCACCCATTTTTTGGTGAGAAATAACTTTTGAGTTTTTCCCCAGTTAGTCAATGGAAAGCTATTTGATGATACAAAACAATCAGCTGCAAAGAGCCATGGCCTACTTAAAGTCAAGGAGGCTAAAATGACATCCTTCAACTTGTGAAAAGTAGGTTAAACTCACACTCAGAGAAGTAGTTGCTAATTCCAACGAAACTTATCCTGGTTATTAAAATACAAGACAATCCTTGGCTTGGCTTTATGTGGCCCCCTGTCAGTAAATCAACTTGGCATCATCTGGGTCAAAATTTTGGAACATGACAAAGAAAAAGAAAGAAGACTCAAAGGCTGCATCGGGATAAAGCTACAATACAAATATAGCCATAAATAAATGTATGCTCATTGAAAGGTTTAGAAATCAGTAATGCTGACAGATAAAGAAGGTGGGGTACAACATGGTAGCTGGACGCAAGGTGTCCTCTGTCTGCTCTGAAGATCTCTGATGAAAATCCTTCATTCATCAATGATTCTCAAAGTCCGTCAGTACCTGTTTTAGTTGTTAATCATTTTTGTTGTGATATGTGTGTGCTGCGCGCTGCTTACAGCTGTGGTGTCGGTCCTAAATTTTAAGTATTTCCGTGAACATAAAATTAGAAGGTTACGTGAATTTTCTTTTGTTGTGTTTTTTTTGGAAATGGGCTAAAACGTATTCTTTATACTCCCAACTCGGACTGAGGTTTTGAAACGCTTCTTCAAAACCAAAATAAAAGGCGACGAAAATCCACCCGAATTCATGACAAAGAAATCAACTGACGTCCTCGAAGTACTGACGTCTGCGTATTATATTCCGAGAGCTATAATGCAAGATACAGTCAACAGTCACTGAAGGATGATATACAATTCCATTGAAAAAAAACAACGGGTTGGACTGACTAGCCACCGCATACATTTATTTAATTAACCTGTTGACAATGTGAAAACATTTTCGTTCTCTAGAGCAATTGAGCAGTTTTAAGGGCATGAAAATGTTAACGTTATGCATCGTTCCTATTCATCCACGGCCATTTGACAAACCAAATCGATTAAATACTGTTAAATCAATTATCGTATATAACCCAGAATATGGCAGGAACTATACAATATTTCTGACAGGAAATACCGGTCTGCTCGTTAAAGGTCTGCACTGTTTACAAACAAGGTTTAGCTAGCCGGTAAGAATGCTAACATTAGCTATTGTCTTGAGCGCGGCTAGCGTGTGATGGAATTTAGCTGGAGAGCTAACGCCAATAATCTCCACGTAGACAAAAGAGGGCATACGGCATTAGACCTATGCCACTATATATTGACCATGACAAGCGAAAAAATAGATTACATTAAATGAGTGGCTTTATAACGTGTCAGGTTTAACAGGTGCCGGTCTGCTCCTGGCTGGTTAACCAGATGATACAGCTGTCAATCAAGCTCCAACGCCGAGGCGCTGAAGCCACGCGGTCAGCCAACACCCGGCTGCCGGCCGACCTGGACCGTGATTTTCTTTAAATCTAAACGTGACAATTCAAAAAATCACTGAAAACGGAAAGAAAATATACCAACCTTTCCACTCGCGGTGCCTCCCGAGACACCGATAAGAAAAGGTTGGCGAATAATTTTGGCGTTCTCGTCTCGGTCCTTAAGATGTGTGTCACTGTCCCCGGCCATTCTTGCAATGTGGAAGAAGCGCGACTGTGCCGGTGTATCAGCGTGACGAAGCTCCTCCCACTGCACCGCCGCTATTTATATAAACACATTTTTGAAAAATCTGAAATGTATTTACTCCTCACCATTACTAAATGTGTGACAGTCGTATGGACCAAGAAGTGATATTTAACGAAAAATCGGAGAAAGAAACGTCTCGCTTATTTTCTCATTTGACTGACGTCGATACCATCCAATTGTATCTCACGCCAGCGGGTCAAAGTTCCAACCTCCCGCTGACTTCTCCGCCCCTTGCAGTCCGCAGAAAAAATAATGTTGGCGAGTGTTAACTAACAATGAAGAATTTTGTTGTCTGCCACATTTTATTCCCATAATTTGTGTGAGAGTGCGATTGGTAAGTGTTGCATTTTGCTAAACACAAAAAAGAAACAAGATTAAATAAAAATACGACTGGGAAACGTAGTCGGCATGGAATGGTGTTGCACTCGTGTAACGTCTGTAGGGAAACTTCACAAGCTTCAGTTCCTTTCCTTCCTGTATTCTTCTTATCTCAGATAATGTTAATCGTCGGTCGTAATTAGTGCTTTAAATTAGTTCTGATCAACAGAACCACGTCACAATGCTCCAGGGGCTCGCCGTTTTCCTACGGCGGCTGCGGCCCGCGGCAGCCGGGTTCCGATACCTCTCCTCGGGATCAACGAACCTAACGGATCCGCTGAACTTCTGGGCCGGAACGAGAAGAGCTGTTACAGAAGGAAGCGGTGGGGTAAATGTGTATGAACCTGCCACAGGTAATCCACTACATTTTCAAAAAGTAAAATAAAAAATTATCTTTGTTTCACATTATATAACTGACAGCGATGGACTTTGTCCATCAATAGGTCATGGTGGAAGGTGAACTCTGGTCTAGATTTTTCACATTGTGATGCTTTTTTTTTCCTGCATCAGAAACTTCTCGTATGTTTTAAGTAAGGTATCAACAGAATTATAAACGGACTACTGAAACACTATTTAGTCACAAGCAGGCTTTACCTGTGCTCACTGTATGTTTCATGTGATCAATCTGTAGAAAGGAGTCATCTGTTTCTGCAGTGCAAATCATAAAGCCTGTTATATTTTGCCTGCAGTAATGTATAGACGCTGTCCTGAACAAAAGAGGGGTGTTCAATGTGTACAAAATCGCAAAAAGTAATAGAGCACAGTCGGATCGTCAAATAGAACCTGCATTTTTCACCAGTCACCGGTTTGTGCTTGTGTCTGGATGCTGTACCGTTTTGCAGGGCGCGTCCTGTGCAATTTGGAGTCGTGTGGTGCTGCAGAGGTAGATCAGGCTGTGAAGGCTGCCAAGTCAGCATTTTGTCACTGGAGTAAGATGTCTGGGATGGAAAGATCTAGAGTCATGATAGAAGCTGCCCTGATCATTGAGGTGTGTTTTTATATTTTATGTATTTGTTGTTCCGAGTGTTTGGATCATATGTTATATTACGTAATGTTTTTTTCAAATAAATATTTTTTTTACTCAATTCTGAGTTCAGAGGCATTTCTGAAGCACTTACATAAAATAAATATGAAACACTAAAACTGATATGAACTCTAAATATGTAATTTTGATCAAATCAAATCACCAAATTAGTTGTCTTTAAGAACTCAAAATAGAGATTTCTTACTATACACTGACACTGTCTATAAATAGTATAATTTCCATGAAGAAAAAAAAAAAATACAGATTTTCCACTGTCACTGTTTCATCTACAGCAGTTGAGGTGAATAACAATATATTTGCTAAACTCCTACAGAGCTTTGAAAATCGGAATCTCAACTGTATCCTGATAGCGATATATTTTTCATTATCACGTATAATTGAATTCAATATTTTGTTTCCTAGATTTAACATATAACATAATATTTTGAATGTCTAGCGGTTGAATCCTCACTGATTTGTAGTTAAACCAGAATAATTCTAGTTTTCTCAAACAGAACAGGAGAGAAGAGATTGCTGAAATGGAAGTAGTCAACAATGGAAAGTCCATCACAGAAGCGCGCCTGGATGTCGACTCTGCCAGACTATGTATTGAGTACTTTGCTGGGCTTGCCAGCACTCTTGCGGGTCAGTGCACTACATTTATTGCAACATACATGGTTCTAAGGTTCAGGAGACTTAAAGAAAACGAACAATGTAACCTATATATATTTTAGGGCTAAAGGTTTAAATTTTATCTTCTGTGTTTGGCTTTCATGTCAAGGCCAGCATGTCCAGCTGCCTGGCGGATCCTTCGCCTACACACGGAGGGAGCCTTTGGGAGTCTGTGTTGGCATCGGTGCTTGGAATTATCCTTTCCAGATCGCTGCATGGAAATCAGCACCAGCGCTGGCCTGTGGTAGGGGATGCTTCTGAAATATTGTGAAATATTTGATTAAACAGAATACTACCGCCTGTGGAGTCTTCAAAACCACCAGCAAACATAACAGTTGAATAAGACATTATTTTAATGTGAATTAATAGGTGTCAGGTTTACATAAGCCTTAAACCACACCTACATGTGTCAATAAAGTAGCAGTACTATCATATGTGATAAGTTTCATATGCATATCTACAATTATATATTTGTCCCTCAGCGCTTCTTTAACTATGGTGTGGAGTGAAAGTCATTGAAAGTTTCTACCTGCCTTCATTAACAAAACCACTGACTTTATTGTTCATCTATCTCTACAGAACTCCTGCTTTCATGAAATTCTTTCAACTAATTATTTTGTAAAATAATGAATGGCTATAAGAACGCATAAGACAGACCGCTATCCCCTTACCTTATATGTTGTTCAGTTCTACCTCGAGCACCTCCAGACATGCTATTTCACCTGTAGATGGCAGTAAGAAAACATGACATATTCAACTGACAAGAAATCATCGCAGCCATTTGCCTATGTAAATGATTGATCTCAGTATCTATGGGTATGCTGTTATTTTAGTGTGGCTTTAGGTCACTCAGTATTATCTGTACAGCTTTGGCTGCGTTGGCTCTTTTCTGCACTTTCCTTTGTTCTTTCTTCCTCAATACGCACATTTCTCCATGCATCACCTCCGTCAGGCAACTCCATGGTGTTCAAACCTTCACCAGTAACACCTGTTACTGCAGTCCTGCTGGCAGAGATCTACGCTCAGGCCGGAGCACCAGAGGGACTTTTCAATGTGGTGCAGGGCGGAGAGATGACTGGCACATTACTCTGCCATCACCCAGATGTCGCAAAGCTGTCCTTCACTGGGAGTGTGCAGACAGGGAAGAAGGTCAGATTCACTTTACAGATATAGTATATAGATATGGAGATATAGATATAGTATATAGTAAAACTCACTTATATCCAGATCAGACCTCCATTATTTGTAAGCAGACAGAAAAATAGATTTTCTCACCTCATAGATTATGGAAATGGCATCCAAAGGAGTGAAGCCTGTAACTTTGGAGCTCGGGGGAAAATCTCCTTTGCTCATCTTCGAAGACAGTGACCTGGAGAATGCTGTGAGGGGTGCACTCATGGCAAACTTCCTCTCTCAAGGCCAGGTAGCGTGCGCTCCTCTGGATCATCCAAGTTTCCCATTGTTGTATTTTTTTCATAAGCCATCACATTTTGACTCCTTAATGTGGCAATATTCCTCTGTAACCCAGGTTTGTAGCAACGGTACGAGAGTCTTTGTCCACAGAGATATTCTGCCTGAATTCCTTGATGAAGTAGTGAAGAGGACTCAGGCTATTGAGATTGGAGACCCACTTTCAGAGAGGACCAGAATGGGAGCACTGGTCAACCGGCCACATTTAGACAGAGTCCTGGCCTTTGTTGATCAGGCAAAGAGAGAGGTGTGTCTGATTGGGATAATTACTGAGTTTGACAATTACTCTCGATATGGCCACTCGCATGAACATTATGCAACATTTCCACACTCAGGGAGTTGGGGGGGGGTCACAAACTTTATAGCTCAACTCTCACTTCCCACTTACCTAACATTGCATGAAACTTTTGAGAATTAAATATAAATTAATATGGGTGAATGAATAATAAAAATTGCATGAACAAATTCACTCATTATTAATGCCTTGACCACATCCCACATTTAGAATTTTGTTTCTAGGGAGCAACAGTGTTGTGCGGAGGTGAGCCTTTTGTACCATCAGACCCCAAACTCAGAGACGGATACTACATGACACCATGTGTGTTAGGTAAGATATTTTTTTCTCAATGTTTTGTGATAGGTGTTGTTTGCCAGCCATAAAATACTGCCCTGGAGCATTTTTAGAGCTTTTTGAGTGGTTGGTGAAGTTTTTTAGGGCCGATTGAGCAGTTTTTATGGAGCAAACATTTGCACCATACAATGCAACAAAACAGAAGACCAGAGAAAACAGTGAAAATATTCATTTTGACTTTTCATTCACCTATTCAATGAGGTCTTTGCAAACTAGTGATTGATCATTTTTTCCATTCATTGGCCAACACTATATCAGAGGGCAATTGGGTCTCCACTGAAATTAATATCATAATTGTAATGCAGTAAATGTTGAATAATGTTGTGCTAAGTAAATTTATTAACGTTTGGATAATACAAACCACATTACAAGACTGAGAGAACAATAGTAGTTTTCAAGGTGGAACTGTTGGACCAAAGTCAATGTTAGAATATGGTGACAAAAAATGGAATGTGTGTGCGTTTGTTTTTATTCCCAGGCGACTGTACAGATGAGATGACATGTGTTAAGGAGGAGATCTTTGGTCCTGTTATGTCCGTGTTGTCCTTTGAGACAGAGGAGGAGGTTCTTCGAAGAGCCAATGACACCGACTTGGGCCTTGCTGCAGGAGTTTTCACCAGGTACATTTGGTTTTGTGTACTTTCAACTCACATTTTCTGTGGAATATTGGTTTGGGCACAGTGTAATCAACCTCAAGATTTAAGACACGTACAGATCAATAGCATAATAACAATAATAACATTAATAATAATAATAATAATAATAATAATAATAAATGCCAGAACTTTTTTATACGCAGGGATGTCAAGCGTGCCCATCGTGTGGTCGAAAACCTCAAGGCTGGTTCTTGCTTCATCAACAACTACAACATCACCCCGGTGGAAGTTCCCTTTGGGGGCTTCAAAATGTCAGGTAAAGTTTGCTTCTTGGAGTAGAATGTTTAATATTTTCATTCAAAACATTAGTCTGCTTAAATGGTGGAAAGGTTTGCTGACTACCATCAGGGTGGATAGTAGTTCTGAAAGACTGTGCTGTTTAGTTGGGTTACAATGATTTCATTATAATGATATGAAACTTTTGTTAGGTTAGAAGAAGTTGTTTACCTATGTTTTTAACAAAACTAATATTTTGCATATCAGATACCAGTCTTGTCATTCTAATTTAAATAAGTGACAAAGTAGCAAACTAACTAATCATATTTACCAGGGATCGGGCGTGAGAACGGCCAGGTGACAATTGAATACTATTCTCAGCTGAAGACAGTGTTTGTGGAGATGGGTGATGTGGACAGCCTGTTCTAGGAAGACACAATCCTCACTGGGATAATGAGACAAAACAGCTGGACCACAGCAACACTTTCATCACTCAGAAGCATCTACTCAGAATCAGATTTTTAACCGATTAGAAATCAGCCTCAACACAGAAAGTTGACTAGTTCCACCCTTTAAGTGAGCCAGTCTATATTTCTTGACCCGCAGAGTTTCGAAGGAAGTTATCGCACATTAAGCAACCAAAGGCAAAGAATAAACAACAAGTTTGGGGGGGAAAGATGAAATTATTGTCAATGTTGCAATATGTTTTATTCAAAGACGTCCTTTTATTTTCAACCATCATGTACATAGAAAACAAACTAATAACTCAGGAACTGTCAAAAAGTGTTCACAGCTTATTTTGAACAATACATATCAGTATATTTTTATTAACTCAAAATACTAAAAAACATAACACTTCAGAACTTCATCTTGACTGAAAAACTTGCATAAGTTTGTGACTTAGAATTCAAACTTTGAGATTCACATTTTGCCTTGTGGATAGAGCTATTTATGTAAAGAAAACAACCAATGTCTACATAACGACTATTCTTTTGCATAGCAGTGTTGAAATAAAGTGAAGAAAAACTTCTCATTTTTTCTCAGACTCTGACAGACCGTCTCATTGTTGACTCTTGTGGCTACATTTTTCTTCTCATCCTCCCCTTCCCTTTGGTTGTAGGATTCCTCTGATACACAGAAACAATTTTCAGTCTGGTTTACCACTGCTCTTATGTCCTGTTTTTTTTTAACTTTTACATTATGTAATTCGTGTCCACAGCATTTTATGCTCTGAGGTCAAGTTTACCTTAGCCATGGGTCTCTTGGGCTTTTTGAACTGTGCAGACTCTGCATAAAGTAAATGCAACAGTGAATTAATTCAACTAAAGGCCAGCCATGTTAGAATAGCAAGCACTTACCGTCTTCAGAGGGTAGCTCATTCTCTGCATAGATTTTTTTGAGTGGAGTCTGAAACCAAAATAAATGTTACAATAGATTTACCATTATCCTTAAAATAGGGCTGATGGAAAAGATTTTCATTCTACCAGTGTCAAAGAGCGAATTATCTGTGAAGTGCACCCGACATGCACATCTTTATAGCAAGACAGATACGGAAATCAAATAGAATTTATTATCTATTTATTGTCTATTCAACACTTATTTTTAAAAACTGAAATGTGAATACCTTTCCCCCCCCCATATTGCCCACTTGTATTGGTAAATACATGGAAAATCTATATCAAAACATCATCATGTAAATAAACTAACTTATGGAACCCACCTTGATTACTTTTTTCTCTGGAGGAATAGAATTAGAACCCTGATCAGTAGTCTTCAATTGGTCCTCCTTCTGAAGTTTTTCCAGACAACCATACTCAGCTGACACGTGCACTTGTAGTGTGTGGAAGTTCGTCTGGACTTCACCCACCCTGAAATGAACTGCTGTGCCTTCAAACCACAGCCTGTCACATTCGCCCTCTTTGAAGCCAGGGGGTTGGTATTCAGCTGGGGTGACTTTGAAAAAAGATTATTACGCGCTTTCAGAATTCATCACAAAAACCACTATTCTCAAAGTATGTGTACTATATTGAGCCCAGGTGTTTCTTTGTCATACTGTCATCATAGTAGTACAGCTTCATGTTGAGGCGGATGTTGTCAGGAAGTGCATTCAGGTTCTGCATAAGCAGGAAAAGCTTCCTGATGAGCAACGCAGAAGCTTTCTTGGTGTTTTCCAATGTTACTTGCGTCTTCGTGTTGTTCCTGTGATTTCACATGTTCATTGAGTCACAACTATCACATTTGAATTAAAATGTGATATCTCCATAAATATAAAACCTCCATACAAACCTTACAATGTCCATTTCTGGCCCCCTTTCAGTGTATTTGAATTTGAACTGGTAGGACTCAATTATGCACTGTTGAATAATAAACATAAGTGTCCAATCTTCAAAGAAATAAAAAAACTGCATTTTTCTGTTAATCACAGATTAAAATAGTCACGCATGTATTGGAACACATCAGGGATGCAATGAAAAGCATGTATGTTTGTTTCCAGTAGTATTGAGTAGTTCAATACCATTTTAATTGTCTATGAAAGGCCTTCGAACACAGCTGAAAACACCCTTTCTGAGGCTCTTCAAAATAGATTTTTTACAAATATATTTTCAATGGGTATATTTAGTTCACGAGGTATGGAATGAAAAATAATTTAGTCTTTAGTCTGATTACTGAGGGTCATTTTTGCTGACTTTTAGACAATTTTTAGCCACTTTAGAGTGATTATATTATTTAAACATTTTAAAAGCAATTTAGTGTATTTTGATACATAATTTATTCCCTTCTACTAAATCATAATCAGATGTTTCAGCATTAAGTGAGAACTTACATTGGGCTTATCTGGATCGGTGTATACCTACAAACCAAAAATAGTCCAAAGTTTAGGCAACAATTTTGTTTTGATGAATTAAATGAAAATTTTGCTTGACTGAAATGATTTACTTACACCAATGAACACAACCTGGAGCTATGAAGAGGATAATATAAATGTATATTATATTAGTACAAACAAACTAGATGAAATAATAGCAAATTCAAGGGGTCTTAAATGGTAAAACTTACATATTGCTTCTCTAACGCATCAAAGCATCCCATTACCCTGAACAGACAAAGATTCGATCAAATAAAGTCATGACTCAAGATGACAAACATAACTTATAATAGAACTCTGGATTATCGATTTCTATGTTTGTCATGAATTAATGCCAGCAGATGGAAATAAGGAATCATCCATAATAAATCTGGGCGGTTGATGGCTCAGTAGAATTCAACTATGTCAATACCATTTCACTATTTTGCTCGCTCCAGGAGTGCTGCAGTCTTCATGCAAAACCTTGATGCATAAATCTGTTGAAAAAGTAAAGAATAGGTATTGTTGTATTACAACATGTAATTGTATTACACCCGAATTTCACCTATGGGGATCAATAAAGTATTATCTTATCTTATGTAAAAACAGGTAGGATCCATATTTATACTTTTGTTGTATAATTATGGGACCTTGATGTTGATCTATCCAGAGTAGAGCATTTATTTTGAGTTACTTATGCAGTGATACGAACTTTCAACCTGAAAATTAACTTAATACTACAACTAATGATGATAACAATAACAATAATAATAATAATAATAAGACATTTTATTTAAGTTGCTTTACTTGACACTCAAGGACAACTTGCATGCAAAGTGTGACCACGGTCTTACAGATTTCGCGATTTACTTTCTAACACATCATTAATATTCCAAGCAATGCTCACCTTCCAAATATGCGGATCGGTAGGCCTCTTCTGGGAAAATCCCCCGAAGGTAAGTGATGGAGGAAATAGCCACCGCCATCATCCTTTTCACGAAGAGGACAGACTGTTGGTCGGTCTCCAGGTTGTTCGGGAACAACCCCACCCACTTTAAAAATGAAATATGGAAGCGTGTAAACAAGTTAATATTATTAGTAGAGACAGTATTTCAGAGAAACGTATTGATGAAGTCAACTCCTTCAACTTTGAATTTGAGGAATATGTCACAATTGTTCCATACGGAGCGGACAGTATTAACAGTCAAAGCGAACCACATCTCTGTAGCTCCGTCCTTAACAAAACAAACAATAATAAATATTTTGGCCAATAATGTTATCTTCGGCTCAAACCTCATCGGACGCCTGCTTTCTCCTCCTGATCCATGTCGCTCCCGCTGCCATTTCTCGCTGCTCAATCCGGCGAGGTTGTGCTTATGCTAGCGGCGTTAAACTTACGTTCCAAAACCCTGACTAAAGACGTGAATAAGGACTCGAAGCTTGTCCCGTAAAGCGTATGTACATTAATAATATTTAATATTAGGCTCTTTAGGGCGGGTTTTACTCAAAACTCAACCAGGTAAGGCAATCAAGCCAACAAAGTAACTACTCTGACTTAGCCTGCTATCGAACAGCTAGCATACCGTTAGAGCTTTCCCGCCAAAGAAACGGGGAAGCCTCAGCCTTGACTGTCTTTAACAGCGATTCCTACAGCCGGTGTAACATAAATTACTTTATCCGGTCCTTTTAAATAAATTAGGAAATAACCGTCACTATTATAATTTTTTTTTTTTTAAAGTATTGAAGTATTGCTTACTTATTACATTATATGCATTTAGATGTGGTTTTACCTGCCAAATTTAATAACCTGGTTGTTTGCTTTACCTGTTCTACCTGGAAAATAGAGGAGAGATAAATAATTGAAAAACACACACAGACTATGAGTTTTATTTGACAATATTCAGAGATGTGAGAAATATAAAGAAAGTACAGTATACCCATCAAATGTTGTCAAGTTGAGAGTAATTAAGGCTTTACGTGAAAAAGAAAATCTAACGTGTTAATAATAGTATTTCATTGTGAGTGTTTTTCTGTAAAAAATAAAATAAAGAAAATTGGACAAAATAGACAAATAGAGGCATTTTTGGCTTCATTCCAATACAAATACCTTTGAGGTCCTGTGTTCAACAATAGTGAAGAATGGCATCAAATAAAGAAAACATACCTCAGTTGGACAGTTAAAATAGCAAACAGCAATAGAAGTACACAAATATAAACTTTTGTCACAAGTGCACAATTAACTTTACTGTCTACAGGAGACACAGACTGTTAATGATGACATCTCCTGACCCGTCTTCCTCAAGCACAGTGGCTGACATACAATATATTCTCTTGAAAAGCTATCTTTATGAAATTACACCAAGCAGCAGACTCTGGCCATGGACTTCTTACTGCTTGGCGAAGAACTCTTTACTATTCTGGATGTCAGGCTTGATGGTGTCTTTTCCTGGTTTCCAGCCAGCTGGGCAGACTGAAAAGATAAGAGCATTTAATGACTCTTTGTCAAGCGGACTGAGAGGTAAAGATGTACCAATATGTGGCACAAAGTATGTGCAATCTATTGCCGTGCAATATCCTGCTTCAACAACAAGGCTGATTAAACCTCTTCAAACAAAAGCAAGTCCTGATAAGATTGACGAATAACGAAATGAGAGGTACAAGGGTCGATATAATAATGAAAGTACATTTGGGTCCCTGATTTCAAGTCACAGCGTTTGGATCATATGTGTAACAGCACAGCATATCCCGAGATATTTTTCTAATCATGGTGATTGAGATAAAAATCTCTTATGCAGCAGGGCAGAGTTGCAGCGCAAAACATCTGTTGCACGTTACCTTCTCCGTGTTTGTCAGTGAACTGAAAGGCCTGGACCAGACGCAAGGTCTCCTCAACAGAGCGTCCAACAGGAAGATCATTAATGGTGATCTGTCTCAGAATGCCTTTGTCATCTATGATAAACAATCCCCTGGAAAAACAGCAAGAAAATACAGTTTTCATCTTTCATGCTGCCTGAACTATCTGAAGGCACAGTGTGCATTGGTTCCGGGGTGAATCACACCCCCTAGTGGCTGTTCTCAAGAGAACATGACACGTTGAGTATGCTTAGGAATTTAGCAACAAAATTTACAAAAATGTTGAAAAACCTTGAATGAGTAAAAGGTAACACAGCGTTAGAACAAAATAATCACAAAATTTTCCTTACAGATCTCAAAAATACTTTAAAAAGGGCTTTACTCTAATTTACCATTCACACAACATTTATAAAGTACTATACTATATAGTTTCCCTTAATCTACTTTTTGTTTTACTCAATTCATTGTATTTCCTTGAGAGATTATTGGTTAACCCCACGATCAAAGTTCAGAGAATTGATTTCTCTAGGTTAGTGCATGTACTGTTGTTACACATGAAGGAAAAATATCTTCCTCTGAATCCACTATTAAGGACGAAAGCAACCTTCTGTAGTTCTGAGACTGTGAGCGGGACAGCTCCACAATGTAAACCTACCTATAGGCAATGCCTTCATCCTCTTTCAGCACACCATAATCTGAGGCAATAATGTGCCGGATGTCTGATACCAGGGGAATCTTCATGGCGCCAAGACCACCCTGCTTACACGGCATGTTGGTCCTTTGAGAACACAAAAGGATATATAAACACTTTCCAAAAGTCAAGCTATTCAGTGAGGTGTTGTGATATCAGAAATCCTTTATGTACCATGCAAGATGGGAGAAATGAGAGTCAACAGAGGCAGCAATGACTTCACAGCCAATCTTCTTGAACTCCGGGGCGGAATCACTGAAAGCGATGATCTCAGTTGGACACACGAAGGTGAAGTCCAGTGGATAGAAGAAAAAGACAACATATTTTCCTGCATTCAAGGGGAAAGGCATATTGAGACGGTCATGTGACTGCACCTCTGTTGTTAATATACCTTGATTACTATTCATGTCTTCAATTGTGTAAATACGCATTCAATACATTGTGGCACCACAAAACCATTAACACAGTCTGTAGGACACCATCATCAAAGCGACACCTCCACTCAAAACTGAATGAGAAATATTGAGGTACCTTTGTAGTCTGACAGTGTCACATCCTTGAACTGTCCATCTGGCATCACTGCCTTGGCTGTGAAATCAGGGGCTGGCTTTCCAATTTGGGCTCTGCCTGCAGACATCTTAAATCTGATTGGATCATAGAGCAGATACTCAGTATACTCAGTTTAAAAACACAGGATTTTGTCATGAGACACAACACAATGCACTTCTGCTATTACAGGATGTCTAAATAATGCCATGTGTAGAAAAGCTAGACATAGCAAATAATCTCAATATGTTCCTACGTCTGAAAGACACATTTAAATATCTAATTACCAGGAAAGGCAATTCATACCCTCATTTAAGAGAACTGTTTACAGGTTTATGAAATTTTACAAAACGTTTGAAAAAAAAAACAACAAAGACCGATAAACTGGTTGACAAGGCAAAAAAAAGGCTGCAAATATAATTAAAGTCATTTCAACACAATGCATTATTTTCATTGAATTTCAAAATTTGTCGTGAAAACATGTGGAGGATAAATGTTAACTAATTACGCGCAAAGAATCCATTAGTTTTTCACTAACAAAAAAAATGAGCATCGTGAAAGAAACCTGGAGAAAAAGAGCGATAGTTTTATCGCCGCAATAGCATTTTGTCACAATCCAACGTCCGATAACTCTTTCTGCTCGGTCCAAACGAGTTTCTTCAGTTCGGTCAGAACCGTCAACCTCCGGTGTCTTTTTATAAAGTACTGCTCTTTCACTTTCTACGCTTTCAAATTAATCTTACGAAAGCGTCGAACTCAAAAGTAATTTTCGGTTATACTGTACTTTCGTTTACTGGAAGCTTCCCGGGCCACCGCGACTCCAAAATTCATTAAAATAATTCAAATATCTCTGCATATGGACTGCCACTTGTTGCATCTCATCAATTTATTGGATCGATCCGCGTTGTTAAACTAAAAAAAAAAAAACTTAACAAAAACGACATCTTCCCACTCAATTCGGATCCTTTATTTGGATGTTACTTACTTCGGCTGCGTCCGTGTAGACTCAGAAGTGTTAGTAGGAGGGATTTCGGTCCTCCACGGGGATGGGGAATTTATACCACGACTCACTTCTCGCGATAAAATAGCATAGAACGTGATTACAACTCACTTCGACCCAGTCCCTCAGTGATTACGCAGCATGACATTGCACATTTCCACATTTGATCGTCCGGAAATTTTCCGATACTGTGAAATCTTTTGAGTAATCATGAGAAGGCAGTTTAACGTTGAAAACACCGGGAAATTTACCTTTTCACGACTGTCGGAATAAAAAGAAAATAGAGTAGAAACACTATATTTCACAGGCTGTACACAATTTGATGGTGTTATTACTCCAATCTCAGGAAACCTCAAGAGGAACAACAGAATCTGTCTACTCGCCAGTCTTTTAAACTTAATATAAAAGCTGGTGTGGATAACTTGCACTTTCCTAATCCCTGTTAAATTAGTCAAAGAGTCATGAGCCTCAGTCATGTGACTCAAGATTGTGCATACATCAAACAGAGAGAACCTGAATTTTTTCCCTTGAATACGTTTCCCTCCTCACCCAAGAGGCTTCTTCAGTTTCGTATTGAACACGCGCTAGAGCTGAAGAAAGTGAAACGTCTTCAAGGGAAGAAATTCAACTCCGGTTGCCACAAATACATTTCGATAAGAATTAACCATGACCTGGACGGCTGCCTGCCTTCAGGTGCTTTTTTTCTTAGACAAGTGCTCTCATTCAGAATATTAAACACTGACAACATCCAGAAATTAGAAGCCCATTGTCAGATATTTGATTTCATTTACTAAGGCCCGCGCCGAATCATGCTGTCCTTAGTAATAGTCTCACTTTGACTGGATGGCTTCATTTTTATCCCACACCCACTCACACATCCTGGGAGAGCAATCTTCCAGGGAAATATGAGACTTGTTAAGAACAGAGCAGTTTTCTAAAACCTATTTACGGAATAGTAACACTAGCCTAGATTACATTTATTTTATCAATTAAAGTAGAGATTTGAGATTTGCACAGTCATTATAGTGGCTAGTTTCCTCATTTTTTTCTTGGCATATAACTTCCATTGTATTGTATTATCAGGAGGATTCATTGCATAGGTGTGCACTGTTGCAGCATTTTGTACTTCACCTGTTGGTTGAAGGAAGCAT
The DNA here is from genome assembly GCA_901007705.1 of Fistularia tabacaria. NCBI lineage: Eukaryota > Metazoa > Chordata > Actinopteri > Syngnathiformes > Fistulariidae > Fistularia > Fistularia tabacaria. The sequence continues at coordinate 24,085 of CAAKHD010008731.1, read as the reverse complement.
ATTTTCACTATTGTTTCCTCCTCAGTAAATCATTATCAATTATTTGCATTTTTTTTAAAGAATAAATATGAAACTAAAATGTCCTCTTTTTTAATTGTGCAAAACTCAGTGTTGCGTCACAGAGGTTATCAATTTTCCTTCACAAACTTTAAAGGAAACAAGATAAAACATAACATTCGCAAGGGTTTTGGACTGACGTAAGTAAACCCAAAGCCAGAAGCCTCAGAAGAAAAGAATGATATTGCAGTTGATTCCTTCTGGACTCAATTTCACAACCAATGCGTAGATGTACTAACGGAAATTAAACTGCATGAAATTTTGTTTTTTTTGTTTATTTATTTATTCATTTATTTCAAAATCAGCATCAATCTGTGAGCTAAAAGGAACCTGTGTGGGTTTTTCCTGAGTACCGGCTTACATTCACAGTGAGCTTTTAACTGCCTGTCCTTCCATGCTGCTTCTCTTCACTGTCACCCAGTGATGTCCTTGCATGCTGTTGTCATGGGTACCGCATCAAGGACCAGATAAGAGGGGGAAACACACAATAACCCCTGTTAGAAGCCCAGCAGCGATCAAACGTTGCCCTGAGTTCATCTCCTATGTTACAATAAGCCCATAATTAGTACGTGTTCTGCTGCTGATTCCAAAATGACAGGATGTTCGAAGGCACTTGTATTTTTCATGATGGTAATGCTTAGAAAAATATATTTAAACTATTTTTCAACTAGCTTGGGTAGATTAATCGGGGTTCAGCAAACTGGAGGCATTTTTGGCAGTGTGTTTCAAGATTTAATAACTATATGCATTATTTTTTCATCATCATCCATCTTCAACCTGTCACTCAGCCAGAGCACCATTCCCCCCTGCTTCAAGAACACAACCATCATCCCATTTCCCAAGAAGACCCATCCACCTGCCTATATGACGACACGCCTGTAGCACCCACTCCGATCATTATGAAGTGCTTTGAGAGAGTGGTGCTGGCCCATATTCAGAGAACATTCTGGACCCCCTGCACCCTCCTGCAAGTCCACCTCAGGCGCCATAGCTGCCCGCCCCCGTTACTCCCTCTCCCACCCGGAACGCCAAGATTCAAGATTCAAATTGTTTATTGTCATATGTACAGTGTGGAAACCTGTTTTTTTGTACAATGAAATTATTTGCTGTCCGCAGTGCATTTGGATATGTATTAAATACATATACATTTTTGGACTATAGCTCTGCCATGAAGATAGTCATCTCCCACAAACTCACCCACAAAATGTTCATCGTCGCCCTGCAGCTCACCCTCTGTGACTCCTAGACTTCCTAACTGTCAGGATAGGTAATAAGACTTCAGCCAGCATCACGACTAAAACCGGCACTTCTCAGGGATATTTCTTCAGCCCCATCCTCTAAACCCTGTTCACCCACGACCGTGTTGCCTCCCACAAGGAGAACATTATCCTGCCGTTTGGAGATGACACTGCAGTGAGAGGAAGGGGACGAAACGACCTACAAGATGGAGGAGGCCAGACTGGTTTCATGGTGTGAGGACAACAACTCCCCCTTAATACGGACAAGACAAAGGAGACGCATTTTCAGATGTCAATCTACACTTTCTCAACTTGCACATCCTGTGAATATGACTGTTTATATATATTTGGACTGTTGATATATATTTGGACTGTTTACATGTCTCTGTACTATTTACATCGGTCTGCAACAATAAGCTTATTATTTATTGCTACCTATCTGGCCTCACTGTGGACAGCAAAATAAGAATATCATTGTACAGAGAAACATGTTCCCAGACTATGCATATGACAATAAACACTTTAAATATTGAATCATCAGAGCCCATACCGCCAACATTTTGCAATACCTTTTAGGGAAATACATGTCGACGAGAAAGTTAAATATGAATACTTCACATAACTACTTATGTCATGTTGCTCAATTAAAAGAATTGGTCAGTTTTTAAAATGAATGCTTTTAATTATCCAGATAAGATCTCTAACCTCTATAGCTATAAAAATGTGCTCACAGCAGGTCAGTGTAATATGTGGTTAAATATTAACATATTTTATCAAAAGATAGTAACAATATAAGCTCTATATACACATGCTGTCTCTTCTTTGCTGTTGTCATTCATTTATAATCCTGTATATCCGAAAATATCAACCCTTGCCTTGAACATGTGAGAAGATCAGGTGAAAAGATCCTATAGTAAACTGTTTTAAAAATAAATAAAACGTGTCATTTCTGCAACAGTGGCTTCCTTTCAAATACTGTAAATAACATAGCTGCATAAAGAACAGCAATATGGATCTATAATGATGATTATCATAAATCATTTTATTTGTATAGCGCTTTTCTAGACACTCAAGATGCTTCACAGGAAGTACATTTAAAATCAACAATAGTACAATTACAATCAACAATAGTACAGTTAGAATCAACAACAGCATCATAAAAGACAGAAAAAAAAAACATAAATTATACATTAAAAGCAATTTTGAACAGGTGGATTTTGAGTTCTCTCTTGAAGGTGAGGAAGTCAGAGCAGGCACTGAGAGGTTTGGGGTTCCAGAGTGTTGCGGCTGCAATGGAGAAGGCTCTGTCTCCCCTGGTGTGTGACTTAAAGAGCTGTGGTTGTGCAGTTGTGGCTGAGTTCTCTGAGAAATGATCCCCGTTGAAGATCTGTCTCTAATGGTGTCACTTTGAGGAGGTTTGAGTGGATTTCTCATCCTGCGAGTCTGATTGGACTCCATGTTCAGACATGTCTTACACCATGGAAACAAGAGGAGGAGCTCAGAGGGGAGCAGGACAATCACTGTCATTAACAGCAGGATACGACAGTCCTATTTATCACAGCTGTGTCAACATGCACACATACATATAAAGTTACCATTTTATTATTACAATGAGCAGAAGGTGTTGACATTCAAAACAGTTTGAAATAGATATATATGTAATAATGACATCAACACAATTATTATTATTATTATTAAATATTATTATTAATTATTGATGTTGTTGTTGATACCACTTCTGCTAATAATAGCAGTCCAGAAAGTGCATTAAAATAATCTAGGTTGTGCTTTTCAATCAAGTATGTTGTCAATTGTCATATCAAGTATAACTCAGATGAAACTCCACTCTTGTGCATGTAATTGTTTAATGCTGATGCATTCATATACGAACCAACACAAACTGATATAAAACCTAATTACCGAATTATTAGAGGGCTGTCCTATACTGTGTGTATTATTGTCCTGGTCATCTTGACTTAGAAAAAAATCTAAAAATGGCGTCAAAGTCAAAAACTGGGTCATTCTTATCCTATCGCATAAAATTACATCAAGCTGCACTCAACTTTTGTTGTGTCAAACTGCACTTTTCTCAACTTCCATTTCCTGTTCCATTTCCTGTTCCTGTTTACATTTCAATTTGCACTCATTTCACTTTGCACTCATTCTTTCAACTTGGACTTCCTGTTAATAATATTTACATTTTTTTGCACCATCTTCATCTCGTTGCAATAATATGCTTATTATTTGTTGTTTTTTGTACGTGTGAAAATAAATAAAACTGTTTCATCTGTATATTCCCTTTTCAAATCATCTGTCTTTTCATAAAGCATTCTGAAATTCTGCCGTTTGTCTTCAATCACAAACAAAGAAGAGAGGGATGAGTATTTGGGTAATTATAAGGGGATCTCCTGATGCGCCTGCCTGGCTGCGCGGCCTGTAGCTTTAAGAAACTTCCCGCGCCAGTTCGTGAACCCGGAAATCAGACTGAATATTTGGCGGGAACTCAAGCTCGTCTCGTGTGAAGCTCGTCGCTGGCCACCGCGTTTCACTGTCAATCCAAGGGTACTCGCTGTAATTTCTTGCTAACTTTCTTCATATCTCTGATTCAAACAAATTACTTCATCTGACCGATTTAGTTGCTTGATACGGTTCTGCGTTGTTTTGTTTTTTGTTGTTTTTTTTGTTTTTGTTTTTTCGAAAAAGAGCTATTTTTCCATTGTTTCTCTGGCGTCAGCTCCTGCCAACATGGAAGAGGCAAACAAGCTAATCGGCGCGGGGAAGGTTCACCTGGTGAAGGGGAAGGTGGTGGAGGCGGTGACCGCCCTGCAGGAGGCCTGCGGCTTGCTGTGAGGCCAATCGCCGCTGATTGCATCGCATGCTGTGTCTTGATTGCTTTCGTGCTAACAGCCCCCGTTTTGTATGTTGCATTGTTGTACTAAGCTCAAAGTTTTCTGAGCCTGTCTAATCAAGATGACCTGTTAAACCCTAAAGTAAGGATGTAAACTAAAACTAGCTGCTTAGATTACAGCATCAGCACTGATACAATAATTTTAGTGACATCTTCTGTTTGCCAAGAAAGGTTGGAGACACAAAAAATGCTTTGTTGTGTTCAAAAATAGGAAGTAATTATAAAGAAAAATACTGGATATTCTAACAAATCTGAGAATTGTCTTAATACTGTTTATTTGGGTATTGTAATCAAAGGTAGAATGGAGTACAGCAGAATGTAGTTTGACTTGGTTACAAAATACAAAGAAATAAAAGCATCTATGATATAACGTGTTTAGGGCAGATGATTCTCACATCACCTATGCTTTGCCTTTTCAGTGCAAAAAAATATGGCGACACAGCAGATGAGTGCGGAGAGGCCTTCTTCTGGTTCGGTAAAGCGCTCTTGGATTTGGCTCGGTATGCTCTCTTTATTTATTCATTTTTTTTCCTGTCTCTCGAGTGCATATTCAGGTCATAAGTGGGGAACAAAAAGGTTGAACTTGTTGTCTGTTGTAGGATGGAGAACACAGTCCTTGGCAACGCTTTGGAAGGACTCGAGGAGGAGGAGGAGGAGGAGGAGGAGGAAGAGGATGAGGAGAAACCCAAGTTTCCAAGGAAACCCAAGGACTCAAACATTGAAAGCACAGAAAATGTGGATGGTGAGAAATAAACAAGTCGCGGTTATATTTATTTTTTGTGTTGTTTTTTTTCATGTGTAAAATAATGTTCCTGGTTTCTTCCACTGGGAGATATGGAAAAGGTGTTTTTTTTTTTCTCATTTCTGGATCATTTTCCTGATCACCTCCTTCCAACTACTTCTTAATATCAGGATGCCCTTTCTCACAGCAGTTTCTGGTTAATTTCAGTCATGTCTTTTCCATAAATCAACAAAGAATTGTTAAACAAACATATTTTTACCACACAATGATCGATCTGTGTCTGGAAGACAGTAGAACTAAACAGCCTAGTCATCAGTGCCTTTTAAAATCTGGGACATCAGAGGAAGGCGATGCTCAGTTTTGTCAGAATGTTTTCCAGGTACCGGTACTGACTTTCAGGCTTTCGTAACAGAAACGACCAGAGATGAGCTGAGGGTTCAAGTTTACGATGCCATGGCAGAGAAAAAAGACGGAGAGAAGCAGGAGGCGGATTCAGAGAAGCTCGAGGATGGAGAGCAATGCACAGTAGAAGAAAAGAAGCCCGATGACAGCAAAGAAAAAGAGGCTGAGGAAGACTCACCTAAAAAGAAAGAAGAGCAAGCAGAGGAAGCTGAAGGTGAGGCCTTTTCAAGCTCTTGATTGTAATTACATGTTGGCCAGTTAATCTAAACCAATCTGTTTTCCAGGCACCAAGGAAGAAGAGGGTGATGACGCAGAAATGGAGGCCGATGCAGACGGGAAAGGTGAAGGAGATAATAATGCCGCTGAAAAGGTAGTTCAGCCGTCTGGTCCTGCTGAAAGAAGTTTCTTGTACTGTTGTTCGGCAGATGTCAGTTTTGAACTTGTGTTTTTAGGAGAGTGAGGAGGAGGAGGAGGGGGAGGAAGATGAGTTGGGGAACCTTCAGCTGGCATGGGAGATGCTAGAAGTGGCAAAAATGATCTACAAAAGGTTATTTCAGACATAGACTTTGATGCAGATCTTTTTTTTGTTTGTTGGTTTGTCTTTCTGTTTTCTAATAGAACAGGAGCTGATTTTATTATTTTTTTTGCCCCCTAACCAGGAAAGACACCAAGGAGGATCAGCTGATGGCGGCACAGACCCACCTTAAATTGGGTGAAGTTTCAGCTGAATCAGGTAGTGGAGACTCAACAAGACATTGGCGAGATGTTCTGTGATTTATTGTTGTTCTGGATTGGTGAAATGAGATTAGGACTGACATTGAAGTCTATAGACGCTGCAGTTTAATCACATTCAAGTAACATTTCTAAAGTTGAAGGTTCACAAAAGACCTCTTGAGGAAATATAAAACAATTTTAACTTTTGACACCTCCAGAAAACATAATCAACCTGTTTATAGTCGAGCATTTACTATCAAATCTTCCAATAAAAATGGCTCTGTAACATTGGATTTGATTTGTTTGAATTGTTTGTAATTTTACAATGGCAGTACAACTATTACTTTAAATACGTAGTTCATAATCACATCAGTTAGCCGTTGTGATCAATAACCGTCTACCACTGAACTATTGTACATTTTCCAACATGTCTGTCATGCTGGGAGTTCAGTTAGGCTCCGCTCTGTATAATGTAACTCTAATTATTTAGAACATTAATAATGCATGTACACAACGAATTGTGTTATTGTCTCTTTTTATTTTCGAACGTGTTCATTCATTTCTATGTAAATACAGCCAGTCAGAGTTATGACAATAATCCACAAATCGTTTCTTCAGACAGAGCGTTCAAAAAGACTCTAAATTAAACGGGTTTGACTCTAAGACAAAAACTCAATGCACGTGACCACTTACAGTGAAAAAAGAGCATGAGGGTTTAACCTGCTGCACAAGCAATTGTCCTGTTTTTGTCCTTGAGAAATTGTTAATTGCGGTCTCCCCTCCAGGAAACTACACACAAGCTCTTGAGGACTATAAGGAGTGCTTGATGCTGCAGAAGAAGCATCTAGAGTCTGACAGTCGCCTGCTGGCTGAGACGCACTATCAGCTCGGAGTGACATTCAGCATGACCATGCAGTACAAAGAGTCAATCGAGGAGCTGAATAACACCATTTCTATCATAAACTCCAGATTAGGTGAGTCTGCAATGTTGAGATGCAATTCTGCAACCTGAACGCATCCAGGGTATCTGTAAGTTACCCAAACCTAGACTTGTTTCTGCCGTAGGCGATGGCCCCAGAACCTCGCTCCTTGTAATTCACACAAACTTGGCTGTTTTGTGTGGTAGAGACACTGATGAAGCTCATAGACGGCACTGCTGATGCTGATGCGCTGCCGGCCGAGCGCAAGGAGATGGAGGAGCTGAAGGCTCTTCTGCCAGACATCCAGGAAAGGGTGGAGGATGCCAAGGAAGGCCTAAAAATTGCAAGCGGAGATGCTATGGGTGTTGCTAAGGCAATGCTGGTGAGTGCTACCTTTGATCTGGACAGACTTCTCTGATGTAATGCTGATGTAAGTTTTCTGGTCACATACCTTATGTTATTGAATCCCTTCAGATCCCTGAGTTGTGCTGCAACAAGTCACCCTTAAAAATGTGGAGTAAAACAAATTAAAAATAGTTTTTTCCTAGAAAGCAGCATGTAACTTAGAAGAATCTAGAGGAAAAATAAAACTTAAACTCTAAAAAATGGAAAGTACAGAACCTTTCACTCTTTCATTTGCAGGACGGAAGCTCCTCTTTTTCTGAGTTCCCTGTTTCCAATAGACACGCAGACACTTCCTCCATTTCAACTGTAAGTTGCACATTTCCAAATATACACACATTTTTAACTGTAGGGTTGCATTATCCTTTTTTTCCTGTTTGCTGCTGTAATGTTTTATTATTTCCAACCCAGACTAACGGCAAATCTGTCAGCTCCGCCAACGGAAAAGCCACCGCCACGCCTGTTTCAGACATCTCCCACTTGGTCAGAAAGAAGGTGAGGCTGCCCAACGCGGTCCACATACATTCATGCTTTCAATCCTCCCCTCTAGATTTCAGGTCTTACTTAGGTCTCTGTGTTTCAGAGGAAGCCGGAGGAGAGCCCTATGAAAGAGCACATGGCCAAGAAAGTGAAGGAGGAAGGTCATGGCACACAGGAGTCTCTCACAGAAGTTAATGGGCATGCAAACAATGTGGAGGTAGAGAGGTGAGAGGCAGTGTTTGAGGTCGTCATGGCAATAACTTTGTTTTTAGAAGCCTCTCAGATCCATGATGGAGGTTTGTCGGTGGATACCACTTAGAACATTTTCTGCCATATCTATGATGGGCCTGACACAAACTCCCTTTTCTGTCTTTCAGTAAGTGAAGATAAATTTGGACACTGGTTTATTTTAACCCAAGATTAGGGAACAACAAGCTCTTTATGTTCCTACACTTGATTGTTTCTGTGATATAACTTTGTATGAATGTGTGTTTGTGTTCATGCTGATTCAATAAAGACTATTTTTCATAAATCCTTGTAAAATTATGCCAGAATCTTTCCTTTGGTGGGTCTGCATTTTTTAAATGTTAAGTCAGTTAATTTCCTTATTGTTTCTATTTTGGAGAAACGTCATGTGCCAGAGATCACTTTTTAGAAAGGGATTCGTTGGGTATTCCCAGGGGGTCCAGCAAACATGACAAATTTTCCACTTGTGAATCTAGGGAAGTAGCCAAATGTCCTGGAAAATTATTCAAAACCATCCACTTTCCAATTCGAATCCGATGACCTCTGAAAGGGCTGAATTACCCAATGGGTCAGCATGTATTTTTTTTCCCCTCTAAGAGGAAACTATAAGTGTTCTCATTTTGTCTCTTATGAACTATCCTTTTTTTTCCCCCAGATAAGTCTGAATAGGTTTGCTTGCGATGACTGATCACATTTCATAGAGGGGAACATATGAGTCTTTGGGTTTGATCCCTGTCAATTCAGCGATTCAATTCAACGATAAAAAGAATTTCCGAGTGCAAACCCTGTGTTTTCTTAAATGGTGGTGCCTCGGAGTATCTAGCTTCGGTTTAAACTAAGGGATATTTAGGCCAGAAAAAAGTCATAAATATAAATGAGCTGACCAGTCTGGTTGTAGATGGTGGTTCTGTTGAGCTACAAGACAAAATCCTGTGGGTCCCTGGTCTCAATTTCCATCAATGCTGAGAATGAAAAAAAAAAAAACCTGACTACTTTTGTACTTGTCCCCAGGTTAATCTCCAACTTATTCCTTTTCAACGTTTTGCAGCTTTACTAGCTAGCAGCACAAGAGACCCCCTTTAGTTCAGAATTACAGCATAGGGACAGGTGTTGCTCTTTACCCTGAGGTCTGATGGGTTGAAGTCAAATACTAGGACCTGTGGGGGGGCCCACATAATGTTTGGATTTTTTCACAGGATATAAAACTGGGTTAGTTAGGTTTATAAATAGATCAGGAACCTGCATTGGGTCACAGCAGTTTGACACCTAAATAGAATTTGGCCTTGTTTACATTGTCACAATATGTCTGCTATTGTGTTCACAATCGATTGTGTTACAAAAAAGGGATTTCTGGTAAATATCTGACCCCAGATTTTTAGTACTATCACTAAGATGATCTTAACCATGAGTTAATCTTTGAGTCCATTTAGTCCAATGATATTTGGACACTAGATATCAAAGTTAAAATGCTGCATCAAGAGGAAATGGACTTGCTTTAGAATAACAATCATTTGGACAATATTGGTTGATATGACTAAGAATCTACACATTTGATAACCATTTTAAACTTTAATTCTCAAATGCTCAAACAATTCGGGCATCCTCTTAAAAGCTATTACCCTTTTAAATACATTCCCATGTGATTTGCCAACATGTCAGATCTGCCGAAAGTTGAGACCATGTGGACTCAAACACCACAGGAGCCAGATTCGTATTGAAACATATCAGCTTGTCAGGAACCAATTTTTATTAATATCATTAATAATGTGTCATCAGCATCATCAATGAAATGAGTTAGTCTGTTTAAAGCAGAATCAAGTGTGCACTCATTGCCCTTCTTTCTTGATGAACACTTCAGTTCCACAAAGCGAGGAAGAAAGAGGAAGGGGAGGGGGGTGGGGTCAAAGAGGGCAGGGACTGCAGTGAAGGAGGAAACGCAGGGAAAATGACGTCTGGCAGAGCAGGAATCTCCCCCTTCACTGGGATATGATTGGTTTTTCCCTTGTGCAAGAACAACAACAAAAAAAAAAAAAAAAAAAATCAAAATGAAAGAAATTCAAAATGGTGCTCTAAAAACAAAGATGAGAGGAAGAGAGGGGATTGCTTGCTGGGATGTGGTGTTGGCTGTTGTGTTTATTTATATTTTGTTCCATAAAGCCACGTTAGGATTTGATGCAGTCGTCATCGTCAGAGGTTTGGCTGCTGCTACTGGTTTCGGACTCAGAGCCCTCCTCGACGTGCGCCTCCGCCACACTCCTCCAGGGGGTGAAGTGGAGGGTGACACCCCGTGCCCTCGGGAGGACCCCATTCCTCTGCATGCCATTCCTCTTCAGCTGCTCAGATTACAAGAACATCCCATTAAGTGATGCAAATTCTTTATTTTTATTTCTTTCTTGAAAAAGAAGGAGGCGCACAACAGCTGATGGAGAATATTTAGTTCACCTGCTCAGTTTTAGTCTGGAACTCTCTCAGCTCATCCTCTGTCAGAGGCAGGAAGTTGTCATCATTTTCTGGATATTCCTGCCAGCCCATGGCCTTCAGCAGTCTACATACACAGACAATTTACTACTCAGTTTGCTGTGTAGATATCGAGGTTGGACAAACAATCAGTTCAATCATGCAAAATAGTAATTTTACAGTCCATTTCCAGGCAGCTATCATTGCATCTTGAATGTATGATGTCGATCCTATTTATAATCTTAATGATAAATTAGGTAGATTTGGTTGCAAAAAACATTGTTCTTTAAGAAAATATCTTAAATTTACCTAAAACTAGAGTGGAAACTGTCAAAGAATGAGGAGTGGAATTACCTGAAATGTCACAATAAATTAATTCACAATTACAAAAGAAAATGACAGGGAAAAAGGAAACTGGGAACACAACAATTGTCTGTATTGCTGCTCTGCATGAGAAGTTAAGCACAGTAATGCTGTGTCCGATTTATTCAAAATGCTTTTGAAAGACTTATGAATTCTCAGTATGCTAAGGACACAAGTCTTTTCTATCAGATATGTGACATGAGCATTGTGACTTTTCATCTCATTATACCCAATGGGTGTCTGGGATAAACCTCGGTGTAATACCTGTGCTCTGCTTCCAGCGAGCTGGACAGGTGTTCTGTGTCGGAATCACTGAGGGAGTAAGACAGACCATTCTCATGGCAGACCTCTTCGCTGTAGGCTTTGGGCTCTGGGGTGCTGCTTTCACCCTGAAATGTTATCATACAGAAAACAAATAAAACTGCAGTTTTTTGGAAGATGATCTCATTTACCCAGCAAGTTAGATGCAAATGGAAATATATAAAAATAGAGATGTTACTTTTCTTAATGGCTTCATGGCTTTTATCATGGAATGGTTGTAATAATAATATTTGATATAGCGTGCAATACTGATTTGAAACTTGTGTCCTGGACTTTGTGTCTAATTTCTGCAGCATCTCCGCAAATGCTGTCCGGTGGTGAGCTGCTTACCTCTCCTGATGTTCCCGGGCTGCTGCTGGTTGTCAACTCTCCGGTGCCCTCATCCTTGAGAGCTCGCAGAAACTCGCTCTTACGGTCAGGACCACGGCGCATCAGCTTCAGCCTGGAAGGGGCGATGTCTATCGGAGGAGTCGTGCTTGAAGGGTGCTGAAAAGGACATGGGGCTGGGATAAGGAGCCTTCTTGCGTTTTGGGTTGTTTACAGAGTACCACAGAACATCATTCCAATAATGCCCCCGAATTTATGCACCATTTAAGAGCAGCAGAAGGAATGAGACGTATGCACTGGCTAGCCCTATTTGCAGCAGAATGATCCATGGTCCATTTTGCCCCCGACTGTCATATACAGAGTGAATTGTAATTGTCGCACAAGCTCTCTCAGCAAGAGGCCTTGGTCCGCTAACAAATGGTTTTATTGAGTTCTGATCAGATTTTCTACTCTTTTCCTATAATTTTCCAGTCATCTTCAGGAAGTTCAATGGTTGAGTCATGACTGTTAAGCCTTTGCCACTAGATCAAGAATATAAAAATGTCACCCATCAGTGTCAATATGTGAAGAAATCTATAATCTTAGCTTTAACTTCCACTGCTGAGGATGTTTCAAAACGCTATTTTCTGTGATTTTGAACAATTATATGGAATCCATAGCATTACTTGGCTAGTGATTTAACCAATCATGTGAGCACTCAAGAGAAACAGGAGAACATGACATCCCTGGCTTTAAATTTTTTCCCCTCGAATGGAAAATTCATCAAGTGTTCAAGTTTTCCTGGATGTGCAGGACCTCTTCTTAAGCCAAATACCAGGTGAACGTCTTGAGTGAAAGCCAAATAGTATGTTTTCCATGTCAGAATGTGGCAGAGTATACAAATAGTAGCAGGAAAAGTGCAATCTGTTAAAAAAACACACTGTAGTAGGAACGTGCACCAGCTAAGATTACAGGGACTACACCAGTATTTGCCTTCTTAATCCCTGCCCAAACAATTTTGATGAACAGGATAAATCAGAGCCCTCAACCGAGAAGAGAATGCTTCTAGTTTACAGTATTAGCTCAATAACAGAGCAAACAATCTAACAGTGAAGTGTGAAGAAGACCTAAAGGTTGACCTAATTACTGAACACAATGTAGTTTCCTCATAGAAGTTTGAGACTTGCAACAACAAGCCTTTTTCTCATTTAACAAGGCAAAACAAAAAAAATCCATGCATCCAGTAATAGGTAAACTAAAAAAAAATATATAAATAGATGACAATAATACACCCAACACGGAGCCATTTTAGCTGCTTCACAAGGAAACTTCACGGGCACATGTGAGCAACCGTCTCAGTCACCAACAAGCCAAACACAGTAATTACTATGTTGAGATAAAACCTACAATTTGCGCGCACAGGCATAGGACAGTTACACATGTGAGGCATGGAGTTACAATATGAAAACAAAGTTCAACACAGTGGAGGTTTTGTGCAATTTTACACGTAGGAAGGAAATCAATTGAAAAACCGCTTTTCTGGGTGAGAGAAAAAACTGTCTTATAACTTGAGAAACATTTTTTTTTCTTGTCCTTACCTCTTTTGGGGTGTTGTGCTGTGGTGCACTGGCTGGGGTGCTGGGTTTGGCTGCAGAGACAGGGCTGGTAAAGACTGAATCACGACCAGGCATGTGAAGGCCCGACTTTGTGATCTCTCTACCACCGGATTTCCACTGGGTGTTCTTGAAAAAAAAGAGGACAGGTAATATGCTGTCAGAAAACTTTAGATACCCTGACATACAGAGGAATCATAGCTGAGCTATGGGCAAATTACTGAGTAGTAGAAATAATGACACGTCACAAAAATCCTACTTTGGTGGGGGCCACAGCAGGCTTTGGGACAAGGTTCTTGTATACGCTGGAGCCTGCGATGGGAGCTTTGCTTCCGTTGGTGGGCAAAGCACCAGCACTGGCAAACCCTGCAGAGAAGGCAGTACTGGGGTCCTCCTTCGAAACCTTCTTGATGACCAGCATTTTGGACACCATCTGTTTGCCGCTGGGGGGATTTTCTGGGATAGAATTAAGACAGGCAATCAGGCGGTGTACTGAAAATCTAAAACCTTCGACGGTAACAATGATCGTCTGAGTAGCTGTTTAGTTGAAGAATCGGGCTTACCCCACACTCCTGCATGGGGAGCCACCGCTCTCATCTGAGTCCCAGGCTTTCCAGTTGTTTCAGGGTTTAGGGAAGGCTGAAAATGCAAAATGTTTAGTACTTTTATTAAGATACAGAAATTCAACTGTTCCTCAAACAGGTTCATTTGATGAATTAAAAAGTTTTTAATTTAAATGTATTTTACATTTCCGTACAACAGTTAAAAGTTTTTACTGTTAAACTATCTAAGAGAGACAACAAGTTTGGAGGTAAGAAAAATTAAGTACATCAAGTAAATTATGAAAATTAAGTGTTGCACTTGAAAATTTAAGTTGACTAAATTTTTGACAACTTTCCTACTATCGTACAATTCTAAATAAAAAAATGGACTAACTTCTCTAGATATAACGCATTTGTGGATAAATGAAAATGTCATTTAAAATATGAATGACATTTGAAATGACAGTAATCCGGCCTTGGCCCAGGAACTGCTTTGTTTAAATATTTGGGTTTATGACATGTAATCATGAAACTTAAGATTGTAGATTTTTTTCAGAGGAAATCAAGCATTAAAAAAAAAAAAAAAGAAGAAACACTTGAGAGATAAGATGTGACATCAAGACCTGCTCTACATTCCCAAATGTATTCAGTGTTGACTTCCTTGTCAAACTATTTTCAATATCCTGCTAGATGCTTTCCAATAATCAAAAAAACATATATTCAAAGTAGCTCTTTCACTAGAGGACCATGTCACTGTCAGTGGAAAGCTTGAGCAGAGGTTGAACTACTCACAAAATCTTCTTCCACAAACTTCAGCTTGTCATCTTTGTTGTCCTTGCGTTCCTCGTTGGGGAATTTGTCCTGGTACGAGACGCCCTTGCGGGGATGGAAATTGCCATTGCGCTGCCGGTGCCCCCCCTGCCTGTCCCTGTCACCTCCTCCCCGTTTGGGGTGCCGTCCCTGGTGATGGTGGCTGTCCTGGGAACTGCGTACAGATCCATGCCAGCTGGGTGTTTCCTTCCAACACGAGCCCCCTGCCAGCCCACCGTGCCCTCCTTTGGCCACCCCTGAGTCCACCGAGTCATGCCTCAGAAGCAGCGAGGGCTGCTGCCATCCATCGCCTCCAGGGAGAACAAACAAACAAACATTAGTATGCTTCAGCATGTGAAAAATGCACTCATTTTTTGTACTCTATGCTCATATGCTAATTAAATTGAAACAAAATCAACAATTAGGTTATCGCAGTGAATATTTGGGGAATAATTTAACATCTCAGTCTCTGCTGCTGGTTTGTCCACCAGCATTTTGTGCAAACTTAGAGTTACTATATACTTATCAGTAGGGAAACATGAGGTAGGCATGGCAAAGAAATGAACAAGATTCTTAGGATTTTTTCTGTGATAACAAGACAAATGATTCTGAACTTGATAAAAAGTAGATGATGTAGAATATATAGTTATTATGAACATTTACATTTTCTGAATGTGAAATTATCTTACAACCTAAAATCCCAAGAGCTATTTCCTGAAGAACTTTTGTCACAAGTGAAAGAAGTAAAAAATAATAAAATCACTCAATAGCATAGATTGTAAAAATCCATAGCAGGATGGATTTATCAGTGCGTGTTAATGACTGTTTTAGAAATTGCTAATGTTTTATGCATTCAAAGTAATAAATGTAAGTGTGGTCTCTAACCATGATGACAAAAACAATTTGATCAAAAAGTGTGCTTTCCATTTTAATAGAATTTTGCATCAATTTTACAAAGTAGGGGATAAAATTTGCCATTGCTACTAAAAGTAATGGCAGAGGAACTGGCTGGCATCTCTGAAAAGTGCTGAAGGATAAATCCAAAACAAATATCTCAGTACTCAATTTCACCTCAAAATAGTGGGGTTTTTCAAACATTTTCAGTTTGCAATACCAAAAATAAGAGTGCTGGAAAACTTGTGGTTATTTTTAGATTTCATTTTCTATTAACTTTCCTTGTTGGTATTTTTTTGAAGGGAGTCATTTTTGCATTTCTTAAGACATTCTTATTAAATTTCTTAATCCAGAAAAGAAATAATGACATTTCAAAAACGTGAAACAACTCATTTTTTACCAGTACTGATCACAAAAAAAAACCACTTCCAACAGTAATTTTGTTATTTTTGCCTTGCTTGGTATGATGCTATTATATATTAAATCTATTTAATAATCATAACTCAACTTGCCAGCTTAGATATAGGCCTTCCCTTCCTGGGCAATTTACACCAACTGAGAGACTTCAGTGCTTAGCTTAAAAAATTTGACTGAAACAAGGCCAGCCCTGTAGCTCTCTGCTACGCACAACAAAGCTAACACTAAAACATCCATCATCCCATCACCATCTCCAGAAAAGGTGACACTCCCTAATACACTACACTTCCTTCTCTCTCTCCTCAGGTAGGGCAATCATCTCCAAATCTAGTGACTTATCATTGAACATTTGATTGCACTGATGTTAAAAACCTATTTCATTATTGTCCTTGACTTTTATTATGATGAGGCCAGAGTGACATACACCATGATTCCTTGACAGTAGACATGGGAAAGCAAATGCCACCATGAGCATCACTTACATTGTCCACCCATACATTCTTCCTCCTGCATAAACCACAGCTGACAACTCAACCATCCATTGTAAATATGCCGGTGACGTCATACAATTTTAAACAACCACCTGGCTACAAGCACAATTAACTCAATTAAAATGTCTCACAACAGGCTGTCCACTAGTACAAGCAAGCAAACCTGGCAACCTGCTGGGACTAATTTCACTTTCAACTGGGGCAAGGCAATGGGGAATTCCTTTAAGACTGTGAGGTATAGACCAAAGAAGTCCCTTGGATGAGAGGTGAAATGTCTTCATGACCTAAATGATGTATGATCTTCAAACACTATACCCAAATTCCATAGTCCTAAAAATGCATGCAGGGTGCTTCCCTTTAAACAGATAAGCCATTGAATAACAATAATAATAATGTGGTCATGGATCTATCATGTTACCAGTTGGAGCACGCAGGGAGCCATTGTTAAAGAAGCCATCAGAGGAGTTGTGGCGGCGGCGGCTCACAGCGGTTCTGCCCTCCCTGTGATGGTGGGGCTCGCCTTGTTTTTCAAGGTTGGCAGCAGGGGACTGAAGGATAGAAGAGATGGTCAGTCAAACATGAGAAAATGACATATGACGGCTTTTTTTTTATAGAATGTTACTAACTGTGAACCAGTTTTATTTTTTTATTACTGACAACCCTACATTTAATATTTAGACAGTGGCATTAAGTTACATGAATGCTAGTGTTGCTCCTTAGCTGCCACGTTTCCAAGTCAACACAGTTTGGTTGCTAAAAAGCTTTTTGTCAACCAGTATTGTCTGTTCCCTGTCAGTGATCTCGCTTTTAGTGAATACATTTGCACCTCAAAGCCACTACAACCCAAATATTTTCTGTCCCATCACTGAGCAGCTCCACTGGCACAGTCCGAGGAAGGAACTTACTAAAGACCTCAGAGGTGGCAATGAGGTACGAGGTCTCATTCTGGAGAACTGAACTGAGTGATTACAAACCTACTACTCTATTTCTTTGTCTTAAAATACACATTTTATAATTAAAAACAAAAAAAAACATCAGTGTTACGGTGCAAGTCTGACAGATCAGAAATGTTAAGTACAAAAGGTCCAGTAATTCATGCAGTCACTCGTAAAAGTGCTGAGCTTTGAAATTGTTAACTGCAAAGCTCAATCCCATTTGAATCATTTCTATGTCATGAACTGAGGTCCAAAGATCAAATTGGATTGAGTACTTTGTCCTTTCCCCAGAAATGTCACAATACAAAAAAGATATAAATCAAATCATTGAACATAAAGTGCAGCTCTGGAAAGCATTTGTGTATATGTATCAATGAAGACAAGTAGCACTTAATTGAAGACATATGCCTGAATGCATTTTAGTTTCTTGATTTAGATGAAGTAGAAAGAGATGGGCTTTCTTTTGTCTAATTATTGAAATTACATTATAACTTCAAAAAAGGAACTATTCTTCAAATCAATCTTGAGTTTCAAATGAACTTTTTAGCTGCGCATAGTGTTTAAAGCTTAATTTC
>CAAKHD010008727.1:138055-178709 GCA_901007705.1 Fistularia tabacaria | reverse complement strand
TCAACATGTGAGACAGTCCTACAGACTGATGTCATGGTTTATGAGTCCTAACATCTACAGCTCCAACAATAACACTGGAATACACACTAGCCGGATGCAAGGAGAAAAAAAAAAAAAAAAAAAAAAAGAAAGAAAGGAAATCATAGCAAATCTGCTCACATATCCCAGCGAAGTTTCCTCTATGGGGAGATTTTTCGATGAAACACAACAACAATAGAGGGGACAGGGGGATACGAGGAAGAACATATAAGAGGAGAAAATGAGAGGAGACAAAACATAAAGGTGGATGAGGGGAGGATCTAACAGTGAAAAGTGTGACAGCAGGGGCTTTAAAATGTCCCCATATCTTGCAATACATCAGTGTGTGAGGACTGTAAAGAATCACGTCTCCCCAGTTTTATGGTATAAGCGGTTTGAAGGTATCACAGAACAAGGATTAATTAAATATACTTACGCGGGTCTCAAACTGAGAACAATTACTTTGGAATTAATTTTTATATCAAAACATGTGCACATGTGCTCTTCGGTGTGTACGCGTGGGAGGTGCAAAAGCTATGGTTTGGCTGTCACTCTTTCGCCCGTGTAAAAGTATGGAGGTTGGTATTTCAGTTCACATCCTGTGTCTAAGGACAGACGTCAAGCTCACTTCCTCTCTCTCTCTCTCTCTCTCTCTCTCTCTCTCTCTGTCTCAAAGTGTGGCCAACATTCAATGGAAAAACTCAGAACCTTCTCGTAGGGTTTTGGAAAGTTTCGCTGTGGCTAAAGTGTGCGATAGTCGACAATAGCTGTGGCGAGAGTTTCCTCTCGCTCTTTTTGATATTGTCACTCCGATTCTGATGCTGCTACTGAGAGGAGGGGTCAGTGACTTGACTCACGGGTGTATTTTTAGACACAGAACGCAGGAAGAGGGTGACTTGTCATTTCTCTAAAAGGCAGAGAGAGGGAAACCAACATCTTTACAATTAATGCTGGCTGCTCCACACTTGGCCAAAACTTTAACAACAGCAGCTTTCAAATGGTTTCCTATATTAAAGATGCAAATGATATGATGAGATATCATGAGGTAATCAATGAGGAGAATAAGTTACCTCAACATGAAGTGGATATTCAGCAAGAAGTGCAATTAAACTATGCACCTGGGTCAGGAACCCATTCAGTTTATTTACTTTTTGTTGTACATTTACCATGTGGTGCTCCCTTTCTATATATTTAACATTTTTTATCAGATTAAATACTATAATAGTTTTAGAACTGATCACCAGTCAGTCATATTTGACCTAACGACACAAGCGTGCTGCTTCGTGATGTTTTGTGGCAGCCAGCAGAGCGGGGCAGGAAGTAGGAGTTCACTTTGCTTTTTATCTTTTCCTCTCCCTCCCAGTAAAGAGCTGTAGTAGGTGAGGGAACAGGGCAGATAGTCAGATAGAGAATGACAGACAGGATAAAGGCCACTCTACCTGACGCTGAGCTCGCGCTGTGAGCCGTGGTGGGTTTTGGATGAGGGTGTGGCGGGGAAAGAGTGGAAGAGCAGTCCATCAGCAGTGCATGAGCAACTGTGTGTTTGTGTGTCTATTACAGGTAACTACTCCATTTCAGCAAAAAGGTGATTTTTGTGGCAATTAGTGCATGTAGAACAACAAACACCAAAGGGACAAAATATGCAAACACTATTCGAGCATCCATAAATTCATTCTGAAGATTGTGTTGAACCACAGAGGGAGAACTGATATCAGGGATGTACATGGGATGGCAAATAATTCTGTATTAGAATAATAACCCAATTGATACAATGATCTGAATTAAATTTTAAAAAATCAATAAAACTAAAATTAATAATGGTTTTTATTGCGCCAATCACAAATAGATAAAAAGAAGTTAAGGTTCAATTTTAGCTATAGTATCTATGTTTCTTGAAAGTTACTTTGGCCACAACTACTGGCATGACAGTGTTTTATCTCTGGGAGCATGTACGGAATAAGCTTATTGCCATCATGCACACTCATCCCCTCGTCCCCGCTCTGTGAAGTGCATTTTCTAACCACTGGAGGGAGTATTTGAACTGGCTTAATGATTGCAGCTCTTACCAGTACCAATGCGGTTTGAGCAGTAAATTGTACAGTGAGAGTATCAAAATGTAAAATTATAACATGCCGTCACTGGTTTATTCTATACACGGTTATGTGAAATTAACATTACGCATTTTCTGTGAGTGACTGGTGTGTTTTGTCAGGGTCCGCAAGAGTGCCCAATCTCACCTCTTCCAGCTGACTGTGGACATGCTGCACAATCAAATCGATGGCCACCATGTTACCGCCACCTGAAACAAAGTTCCATCACATGGTTTCACCTGTTTTGTATTTGTTTGTGTCTTAGACACGGTGTTGCAGGTCCATGCGATTGGAGTATGCACGTACCACGAGGCACCACAATGTCAGCAAGGCGCATGGTGGGTTCAATGTACTGCTCGAAGGCTGGCTTGACAAACTTGTTGTACTGTTTGATGACACCTTCAATGTCACGGCCCCTTTCTGTAATGTCTCTCCTCAGCCGCCGCACCAGCCGGATATCGGAGTCCGTGTCCACAAAGATCTTCATGTCCAGCAACTAACGGGAAATGATCATAAAAAAAAAATGTTCAGCTGAATGTATATTCACACAAAGATGACAGCTAACATAGGGAAAACTACAAATACTTTCTTGGTAATATTTGAAGAGTTATCATGCTCTATAGGCTGGAAATTCTTTTTAAGCATGTAGTTATTAATTATAAACTTACAACTGCTCCATGGCTGTTGTTTTTGTGCAGATTGACTCATGAAAAAAGGAACCATTTTCCCTCAATCATCACAATTACCCTAGAAAAAAAAACATTCAAATGGTACCATTCGTGTGTAGAATTTCAGATCACTTTTTACAAGAGATCCAGTAAATGGGGCTATTTAAAGACTTAATGTCCAAGGATGGACAAATCACAAGATGAAGAGTTTTGTTTTTTTAACTTATTTCAATAACATATTCATGTAACATGCTGAGAAAACTCTAAGATACACATAGAAACTCCTGTGTTTAATATTCAACATCAGAATCCTAATGTTAAAAACAATACATGTTAATGCATTGCTCAACTTGGTGCTTGAGACAATACTGTTTGTTGCAAGGGAATCAAAGAAAAAAAACCAAAATACTAAACAGTGGCATGGGAGAAGAAAACCAGGTTTGATCGAGCCCGGATAAAAATGCATCATTATAACTGACCAGTCGGACATGGCCGGAGAACAGTTAACTTTGCCCCACCTGCAATAGCTCTTTATCCGCGAACGCCATGATCCCTTCAAAGATGATAACACTGGCTCCATATACTGTTTTCTGCGAGGGGACATGTCCATTGATTATGACAATGCAAAGTAATAACCATGATATAAAGGCAGTACAGGCATCAATATCATTACTTCATAGCTGCTGCCCTAACTAAATGTTTTGTTTGCACATTGCAACTCTGAAAATGACAGCGAGGAGACATCATCTGTGATCATCTGGTGGATTTGAAATGTAACTTTAGGGTTAAAGTCCTTTTGTGAAGTTGAGAAAAGAGCACTATAAGCTATTAGTCTGACATGCGTCAAATTGTCTAATAGTATTTGTGCAAGTCTGGACTCGTGTGTTCATTCTTACCCACTCCTTCTGCCGCCCATGGGTTGTAAAGTCATACACGGGGATTTTCACACTCTTGCCCTTTTTCAATTTGCGCACAGTGTGTGTTAGCAAATCAAAGTCAAAAGCATCAGGGTGGTCAAAGTTGTAGTCATTGCTGGCAGCCAGAATCTGTTCCTCTGAGGACAGGACCTGTGGATGATTATCGGGACAATTTAAATTTTATTTTTACTTTAGCTGCAATAATACTGAAAAAACACAGGGAAATATCATTTTCTGAGCACGATTTCAATGCCTCAATTGCTTCTTTGTCTCAAGCTGAGCTATACATATTAATATATTCAGGAATAAAATAACAAGAGTGTTGTGCTCATATCATGATATGATCTGGGATTATGTCATGATTTGGGAGCATTCTGGGAGCTGCAGAAAACCCAAAGTGAGGAGAAATCCAAAGGATTTCCACTGACAGGGGCTTTAGACCATAATCTAAAGTGGTTGATGGGTGTCAATACAATCTGATTTTATGGGGACAAAACTTCATAACTGTCCTCTGAGTAATGCGTAATTTACATAAGCTTACAGGAACTATTGTGCAAAGTTCTCTGTTCAACAGCAGTTGAAGCTAGTGGTCCTAAATTTAGTAGAACATCACGCGCAACAGTGACGTCTGTACCAGGTGGTTAAGCATTAAAACCCCAGATCTGGAATTTGGCAGTTTCAGAGTAGCAACACCAAGAGCCCCATCTCAAGTGAACACATTACCCTCCTAAAATGATAGTGGTTTTTTCTTTTTTAGTCCAGGTTCTACTTGGGCTTATGTCTTTGGGCAAAGATGAAGCTCTCCTTCAAAAGAAGTCCTAATATCAATTTCAAAAGAGATCAGTTCCACACAAATCTTTGGCTTTCTCTAGTGCTACACTGTGGAAATGTGGCTTTTGTCAGGGGTCTAGTGCAACCAGTCACTGCAAAATCCCTCCTACTCTCAACTGCCACAGAGAGTGTAACAGGATTACATAACCAAAGAGCCGGCAGTTGTAAAAAGAAGCAGGAGAAGCCATCCTTGCTTATATTTCCTCCAGTTCAATGACGATTGCACATACCTTTTGGCTCTTTCACCTTCTTACATGCCAAACTATCTGTCTCCTTTTAACTAAGTCAGTCTATGTTCTCTGTACTTAAGTGTCATTCTTTTCTAATAGTGTGTGTGTGTGTGTGTGGGGGGGGGGTAACCAGCCAGACAAAACAAGAGATGAAATATAGATTAAAAAAAAAAATCATACAGATTATTCTCATACCTGGAATTTGAACTCCAGTGTCCACACAAATCTGTAGCAAAGTTTATGATTGTATATTTATGTCAATAAATGTGGTCAGTGTATAAATGGACAATGTATACCTTGTAAAAAGAGTCCATGGACAGAAGGACGACCCATGGAACATCTAGAGCTTCGATGATTTTTCGCGCCACAGTTGTCTTCCCTGATGCACTTCCCCCGCAAAGACCTAAGAGAAAATATTGGTATAAGGCAATTGTATGCACTTTTTAAAACACGCTGATCTACTGTCCGTCGGCAACATACTATGCCACTACCGGCTCGACAAGGCATTCTGTTGAGCATGATTATATTGCTTCAGGGTGCAACTTAAATGCAGGCAGGCAGAAACAGAGACCGTAGTTATACAACAACCCCTGTTACCGTTGAAGGTATTCCTGTTGTGCAAACTAAACCCACAAATCCAAAATGCTCTGAAGCAGAACCAGCCCTTGAAGTGGTTAAGAAAAAACTCTTTTTGTAATAGAGATAGTGGTTAACAGAAATAGACAATGTTTATCTTATCAAAAGATTATTTTGTCTAACCTCTTTCTCTCTCTCTTCTTGAAGAAATTACTAACCCATAACTTGTTATGAACACAGATTTGTACATTGGTCAATCTTTAAAATCTCTATAAAACTAGAAGAGGCAAATCTGACTTTAACTCTATCTTTATTTAATTTCAACTATGACTCAGAACGTCAGTTATTCATGACAATGTCTTTCACCTTTATATTTATTGTTTTATCATGCCTTGACGGCATATTTTCACCGTGAATAATTTGTCATTCGGATTTTCTAAGCATTTCATCAACGTTTCCTTTTTATGGGAATTTGTTTAGCTAGGATTAAATAGATGAATCATCCTGCTTCACTCCCCACTATCCCAGATTATTATAGGAAAATGACCACCTTCTTTCTAATTGTTTAAAAAAATTTTTTTTCCTTTCCTGTTCTTTTGAACAAGCAGCACAGATAGCATCGAAGGGATATGGAAATGAAAATGGTGGTACCTGAAGCACACAAAACCTGTTTTATGTCAGGTGCTGCCTTAAAGGCCCCACCCAAGACCATATGTCAAGCTACGAACCGAACAGCCTTACTGCCCCTGACCGTATAAATGTTCACATTATCCGAGATGTGTCATGATTAAAAAACAATTCAAATATGTTTCTTGGTTTTGGCTGATCTGCATATGCAACAGTATAAAAAGGCATTGCAGCTTATTTACTCCAAGTGCACAAACTTTTTTGATTGACTTCGGTAAATGCAATTTTGCAAGACTATCTTGGCAACCCTTCCCAAGCCCCTGAGCTTCTAACAATATTTCACCACGGGAAGTCACTGAGAGGTCAAACAAAAAGAATGACTGACTTTTAAAAACATTCAAAGAGTTTGAGTAAAATAAAAAGCGAAGAGAGTTTGCTACAATACGAATGACACAAAATGGAGAAACATTCCTTGACTTCTGAAGCCAAACCTCTGACACAAATCTTCACTTCATAGCTAAGAATGAATCATCTTGGCAATGGCAGCAAAGATTAGTTGGATGGCAGGCTTGGCAATGTGAGTGGCAAGTAGTGCAACTTCACCGATGTTGTTCACCTTGCTGCCTATTCTTTTTTTTTTTATTATAGATATCTTTTGACTATCTTTTAATTGTCCCTCTTATTTATATTCATTGATATTGATGTTGCTATTACGCTGCTGTGACAAAAGAATTTCCCCTACGGGGATCAATAAAGTATTATCTTATCTTATCTCACATGGCAAAGTTAGACGAAAAAGCTTATGTAGGCTAAAAATATCAACCAAAGACTGTGTATAATAATGGATGAAGGCCATTTTTTGAGGGTATGAAAATTAATCTGTCTCAGAAAGAAATAGAGAAAAGGAAGAAGTACACCTTTGTTCGAACATCGTGGAACAAGTTGCTCATTGAATTTCTTACCAATGATGAAGGCCTCCTTGGACTGTGCTCCATGTTCGTTGTACCAGGGTGGGCGACCGGCGGTGTAGATGGTTCGCTTTGAGGTGCGCAGGAGAGGGGGTTCTGATTTACACTGGCTGGTGGTCCTTTTCCTCGGCGAAAGGCCTGTGCTTATTGACGGGAGGAGGCGGTCTAATGATCCTTCACCAACTCCACTGTGAAGCAAGACACACACAACAAACAATAGCAAACACAATTTACTAAATATATTCATATACTGTAAAATGAGTGCCTTCTTTTTTTAATCGGGAAAACTGGTAGCTTTGCAAACCACTCTGTATAACATTCTAGGGAACAACACAATGGAAACAAGACAAAAAATAATGTTCTATCTATCAGTAAAACATTGTTTGAGTAAACGTGACAGACAGGGAATCGTTGAATCATTCGACCACAGTTCCAGTTGCAAAGATTGGACAACAACTGACCATGAACTATACGACTGAGAACCATCGCAGATGCGTACAGATCCTCTCATTTTCCCTGATAAACCCAACACAGAAGTGGGCAGTGAAGCCCCTTTTCATTATTGTGCATTTTTAAAGAGTTGAATGTGGATTTTCTTTCTGAAAGTTGTTGAACAATAACCTGGCAGTCATGGCAGTACAGCGACCACTAGCAAGGGGATCAAGACAACCCTGTGACACAAAATGTGCAGCGGTGTGTCCATGGGAACAAAAAGACACATTCCAAGGTTAGGGATGTAGCAATGACTCAAAATCTGAGTCACATTAAAAACAGGTAGCCCATGCAGACAGGGCACTATCTCTTGTTACAGGTTAATGTTTAATTTTACCTAACGATGAGACTTTGCCTGCGTTACAGAAAATACCACTTCAGGTGAGGAGGTGTATTTGCATAGACTATTCAAATAATATGTGTTGTGTTGTGTTGTGTTGTGTTGTGTTGTGTTGTGTTGTGTTGTGTTGTGTTGTGTTGTGTTGTGTTGTGTTGTGAAGCTCAAGTTTCCAAATGTCAACAGTGACAATTTTATGACAAATCACCACAAAGAATGCCAACATGTCAAACTTGGTGCAATTATGCAAATGACTGTCCTTGCAGGACAACAGGAATTACAGTTCATGCATCTGGTTTTTGTAAAGGAATCACGCACAGAGATTCCTTGTAGCGAGACCTACTGAAGAACATAATTGTGGGACACCGAGGAAGAATGAACACCAACATTCAGTTAGAAGTGCTAAATATAGATTAAGCACAGGTTTATACTGAAATTCAAGTCAAACTGCCACGACAGGATTTCGACAAGAATTATAAATGTTCTGGATGACTGAGAACCTCCACAGACACAATCAGGTTGATAGTAAGACATCTAGCAGTCATATTTTCTCAGAAAGTTCCCTTTGGCTGTTCACAGGGTTTAGCTTAAGGCATCTGTAAGAGACTATCAAGACATAAAATTGAAACCAGACACAAGACAATGATCTGCGAAACATATGATTCTTCTAGCGATGTTGAACACATTAGCCAGCACAAAGCAAACAACCAAGAAGGACGATTATAATAAATGCTGCCTTTGCAGGTTTACAGACAAGGGGGTTCTTTGAGAATCTTCCTATCCAGGCAACTGTTGCTAACAACACTTACTGCATTAACCGAGACGTCCACGCTTCACCGAGGGAGGATTGTAAAATGCTAGATGCCATTGTTATAGTTTGAATACGTTCATTCAGATATACTTCTATGTTTCCCGCTACTCAGTCAATTGTCGTGTTCGAAACCTGCATGCAGGCTATATAACTATAGGTAGAGTGGCCAAAGGTGAAGTACACACACAAGATAAAGAAAAGATTTATCTTATCGTACCGGGGTCACCTGAGCAATGATGCAGTCAGGGAATGAGCTGAGTGAGACAACATGCAGATCATGCATGAGACACAGCAGCACTCCAGTGGGATTATCAGCCCAACAAAAACTTGTGTGCAAGAGTGGATTAGCCAAGAGCAAGATGCTGAATCATGCACTTCAAATCCACAGTTAGTATTGTAGTCCAGATAATACAAGCCATGCTGTGTGGAAACATATGCAAGAAAGAGATAGGGTGTGGCATCCCAAAGGATGCCTGTATGCATCCTGACCTTTTGAAAGACCTTACTGTCAGAAGTGGCCATGGACAGTCGCATGGGTGAACAGATCTACCTACATTTTACTTGACTAACTTCTGAAAGCTTTAAGACTTGCTTCTCTACTTTGTGAACATGAGTCACAATTTTCTTTTTCAGATAAAAGTGATATAAACAATATGAATGGTAAAGAAGTTTGAAAATGTGTTTTTCACATTAATACAGATATAATGATGTGACACGTGCTAGAAAAAAATAATGACAAAAACAGTTTTGGTTTAGCTTTATTTGAGCTTTATTTTTAAGTGTAATACTTTTGTTTTAAATGCACTCATTCCTCATGTTATGCTATTCATTGGATAAAAACAAGGAATATGTTGGTCTTTGGAAGATGGCAAGCCTTTCATATTAACATGAATTAGATGTACACAATTAATACACCTGGTAGAAAAGAAAATATTCACTCACTTTGAAAGAATTGAAAAAACTTCTAAGTAGAATAATTATTCACGAAGGATTTGTTTGACTATAGGTACATTTCTCAATAATCATTTGAAGAGACATGATACCCCCATTTGTTTTATTGAATGGTTCTGTGGAACTATAGCCCGTCCCAGCTGATACTAGACAAGCTGACACCCTGAGTAGGTCATCCATATATCACTAGGCTGACACTAAGATTTGTGCCTCCATCCTAAGCTGCATTACCGGTTGGTCGGCGGTTAACCTAATCTACATGTTCCGTGCGGGTAGGGGAGTTACTGTTACTGTATATCCTTGCACGACAAAGACGAAAACATAAACAAATACATACGGGGATGATAACGCGTATCATCACAATAGAAGTCTCATTTGAACTAAGCACAAAAGCGCAGTGATAAGAGCAGTGTAGGCCAGGAGTGACCTGCAGTCCCGGTTAACTGTTGTGAATCAACTCCAAAACATTAACTACCTTAAGGCAAAGAACTACAAACCAACTAAAGCTAACAGTCCTGTTCATCCACATTTAAGGCGAGTCAAGAATTAACAATCGACGAACACTAAACAATTCCATGAACCAAAGAGCTTAAGAATACATCAAAACAATGAAAAATTAAAGATAAATAAACTTACCTGCCATCAGATCTAAAGGTCCAGCAACCAGAGATTCTAGCTCCAGTGTAAGTCGGGAAAGAACTCATAACTGGAGAAAATAGGATTCCACCTGAGGAATTCCGCAAGGTGCGATTTAATATGTAAATTCAAATATATTCAGTATTTATATATGTTTGCACCTTCTGTCGTAACATTTTAAGAGTGATAGAGGGCAGGGCAACATGAAAGTGTCATCAGAAATGAAACTTTAAACATCAGTTTAGCTTTCAGTTTCCCCCTTTCGTTGGAGCAACAAAGGACAAAGTAGAAACTGCAGCTTGGTCGAGGGTGTGCTCAGTTTGAAACTACAGCACAACTTTTCCCTCCTCTTTCACTCGCTCTCCACTCCTCCCTCCAACCAGCAAATGTAAGAGGATAACCTACCCTCCAGATTATGTTCATTAGGCAGTATAAATAGCATCAGGTTCAAGCCAGGCCTACCTACTCCTGGCTCGCATATAAACACATACATGCTGAGCTCGGGTCATCTGTCTTTGACAGTCAGTGTTGCAATATGTTGCTGAAGGTGAAAAAGGGACCAGAGGGGAGAAGCACAGACTTTAAAATGCATTTGTGGAGGACTAATGGAAAGGACAAAAATAGACAGAGGTAGTTATGATCAGCGGTCTCGACTCACTTTTCTGGATTCGCCACAGAGATCCTTCGACTGTTTTTAGGAGGTAAAGAAAGGGAAGAAGGGCAGGGGAAAGGAGATGTGCTTTTCCCCTGCAGGGACTTGACATGTCTCTGTGTGCACACACACAAACACAACAGCACACACACACACACACACACGCGCACACACACACACACACACACACACACACACACACACACACACACACACACACACACACACACACACACACACACACACACACACACACACACATACATACACAAACTGTCCCCTCCCTTACTTCATAAACACCATGATGAAATACAACACGAACTCAAGCCCGCTATCAGCTGACGCTTTGAGGAACAGCCCTGGGCATGCAGATATACAAAACACACACACACAGTTGCGCACACATGCCACAAGAGCCTTAATTTGGGCAGACAAACAAATCATTATTCTCAGAGATCAGAAGAGATGGACTAATTGTCTCCTAATCGGTAAAAAAACTCATTTGTGGAGGGCTACAGTTTAAGAAGAACACCGCTTGGGAAAGAAGTATCTAAATACGAAGGATACAAACAATAATCCTTCAAATATTTGTTCAGATTTGACAAGGCCTCATTTCAGTTTATTTTCCTGCTTCAACCACAGGGGAGAGAAACAAGGGAATTCAATGTTTTTCTGTGAACTCTACAGTGCTTTTGGGACTGTCACTGTTGCTTGAAACGCCGTTTTCTAAACAAGACAAATGAAATGGTTTTAGAGCGATTTCGAAAAGATTGAAAAGAAGAGACAGGAATGTTATGCAACTGAGTGGAATGCCTCAAAAAGTTGTAGCCTTGTTATTCAAATTTTAGTCATTATCTTATAATGTTCAAGACTTAAACTTGAGAAATTGCAAAGGTATGAAATGATTTAAGAGGGATGGATTTATAGGACACAGTCATGCAAATAGAAATGCATACCTGCCGTGGACAAAATAGCTTGAACAAATATCTTCTGCGTAACCATTTGGATAAATTGCATATTCCAGGCACTTGTCCTGTCAAATTTGCCTTTCTCATGAGTTTAGTGAGAATCAATGCTTGTGCTTTCTCGATGATTTGATTACATTGTAGTTAATTCATTCACTAATTCTCTACACTGCTTATCCTGCACTCATGGTTTTGAGGCGGGGCCGGAGCGCAGTGGGCGACTGCTCTCAGTCAATCGCAGGACCACATATAGGGAGACATAATAAGCCTACTCCGTGTATTTGTCCTCAAGAGAACTCCTGAAATACCTCTGAGAAGAAAAAAAAAGTTAAGATCCACTTCCCATTGAACTGTTCTCGTGTGACTGCTGTGTGTTCAGTCTTCCGCTGGAAATAAAGTGAACCTCGTGCGACAGCGCCCTCTTGTGGCCGAACGATGGAATGACATTGAAGCGCGGTGTGGCCGGTGTGACTACGGCAACCCGCTGCTAAATGTGAACACTTTCCCCACCCCAGCCACGTTGTTGTTTCACTGAGACAAATTGTGATTTCCTTCTATGGCTTTCTATGTCCGCGGTGGGTGATTCTCCAGAGGGGAAAAAATAGGTGGAGCTCAAATGTTAACTGTTAACTATTGTTACAGTCGCGACCATGCCATGCTCCTCTCCTTCACTGATTTGTCCCAGTGTCTATATATTTGTTTAAAAAATGTCGTTATGATTCAATTTAATTGTCCACCACGGTCCCAGCAAATTGAAATTAATGTTGAAGATAAAAAGTATTCGGAATGAATTTAAACCTATATATATCAGGTTGAGGCGCATATGAAAGGGTACCTCGTGTTAGAATGTGACAAAAGCAAGAGCTAAGTGCAAGAGTGGACAAAGGCGACTGAAATTCTAATAAGCTTATTATTACAGCGTCACTATTCCTACTCTTAACTCGCTTTTCTATAACCATTATTACGGATTATAGATATTAACTAGTATTTTAGTACCTTGAATTTTTGTACTGTACCCATTAAGCCACATAGTGTGACAGGTTGCGTTTCCGTAATGATGCTTGTACTAACTGTCGGTGAATTTTCACATTCAACGCTGAAAAAAAACAACCCTGATTCGATCACTGTCCAATAAGCCTTCATCTCTTAATTGGAAAAGAATTACCTGTGAGGCACAGAGTTAGAGGTTTTATCTCCTTTCTCCATCTTTGAGAGCCTATCTTCATTGCTAACGACGGACATTGCTAGTGTGTTGACAATCAGGTGTTGAGTGCTTAGCGCGGAGGCATCATGGGACATGGAGGTGTTTCGTGTCTCGATCTCGCCCGCTTACAGGGGCATCGCTGTGCAAATGGACTACAATACCCATAACGCCCTGCTTCCGTTGTTTCGCCTCAGAGCTGACGTAGTCAGTTCAGATGCGTAATCTCCCATGTCGTTTCCCACAACTGGCAAAATGATGGACTCAGCCCAGTTAGTGGATTGTAAAAAATGAAGACTGACTGATAAAGTCACATAATACTCACAGTTTTTACATGCATGCATACAAACAGGTCTGTGTGTGTGTGTGTGTTTCATATGCACCTGAACTGATATGAAGGATCCATTACTACTACAAAAGGCAACACAGAATGTTTGTTTTTACGAATAAGGAAACACTCCTGTCAGAAAAGATCGGGAGAGGCAACCCAAACACCATTTACCAATTTCATTTTCACGACAAACAGTCCGAAAAGTCAGGTCGGGAAAAACACAGATGCCTTTTTGATGGCTACCTTCTCACCCTTCAGCGAGTCATAAACACAGAGAGGCTAAGCATGTTTGTTACATGTCGCTGTCGTAGTAGATATCATTTTGAAAGCAGATATTCAAGGTATTACTGACACAATTTAGTCAACAAACTTTTATTAATTAATTGAGGGATACTAATGCACGTCTTACAACAAGTTTGGGAGAAAGTTTGTAACGGTTCAGACTCAAAGGAGGTGCGTTTCCTCCCAAGTTAGGTACAACACAGCATCATTTCAGATATGGAAATCTTTATTACATCAGTAAT
The DNA here is from genome assembly GCA_901007705.1 of Fistularia tabacaria. NCBI lineage: Eukaryota > Metazoa > Chordata > Actinopteri > Syngnathiformes > Fistulariidae > Fistularia > Fistularia tabacaria. Next base: position 164,884 of record CAAKHD010008727.1, on the reverse strand, counting down.
TGTATTTCACCTGTTACCTACATATTATAATCAGTTATGAGCTACGTCATCTTCTCTTGAACCTCTTAAAAGTTTCAAAATGATGGCCCAGCATTAGAGGAGGATGCCACTGCCTGCGTTTGAGTAGGTAGCATACAAAAATCGACCACTTTTGCCAAATAAAGGGGGTGAAATTCTGAGGCAGTCTAGGGGGAATTTGTCTAAGAACTAGTCTTGTTTTTAAAACAACATTGCTAACAAAGGGAAGACACTTGAGCCTGCTGTTTCTCCAGGTACAAAAGTCACACCACACACAGTCCAGGTAACTAGAAAGCTCCGACGACACTCCTATTTCAAGCCTATTTCATGGTATAATAAGTGCACTAAATACAGAAACAAACACATATACATACACCTCGTTGTCCTGTATTAAGTCGATAATTATAAAGGACGCTCTCTCAATGTGTTTGTCATCGTGTACTGAAAAAGCTCAATTTATGTGCATCATTAAAATGGATAAAATAACAGTGTATGCCAACACCTAGGCCTACAATGTTTTTTTTTTATGATCTACAAATCTTTTTCAACATTTTTAATAGATTTCATTATATGTAAAAAGCATTTTTCAAAGCAAACAAATAAAAGTCGGGGATTGAGAAAATCCATACAGTTTCGAGAAGACACATCAATACCAAAATATCTGCAAGCCAACAAAACCAGTTAGATATGGTGTATTGCTGTACTCTCTACACATGTTGCAGTTAGCTCATACTGCTGGATAAAAATGTGTTTTCCACATCATAGGAAGACAGAGAGTAAAGGGTGTGATAAAATATAAAATACCCAGTTAAAAGCAGTGCTAAACTATAATATTGCAACACCAAAGCTTCGCTCAGGTAAACGCGGTCAATTGGATGTTATTAATGAGTAACAAGTGAATGATGAGGAACAGATTCTGTGCCAGGGCATAACACTCAACAAAGAATGTTACCGATGTTGAGTACCAGACTGTACAAAGGTGCTAACTGTGTAATAAACACACACGCATACATACCCACACACCCACGTATAGACACACAAGTTCTGGACAACTTATATTGAAATGGTCCGCAGACCGATCAGTGCTTGTCTAATTTATCTTCTCCACTGGCTGAACCTGGATAGAAGGTAAAGGTCTGTCCCATTAAAAGAGTCAGACACATGCATAATCGTTCCCACCTCAAAGCCACCCTATCAGCTGATTAAAAATGAGGAATTACAGCTCAAATCTTTGCTTCTCGATATAAAAAGGTCACGTGTCACAAGGGACACACAGGTAATTTTCCCGATGAAACGTTGAAAATGTTCAGTTGACATCAGTGTTTGATTTAAACGATGACATTAAATAATTGTTTGGTGCAAATTCTAAAAGGACTTGCCCTCAACGAGGGAATGACAAGATGGATTAATGGACTTGCTTAGCTGTAACAGGTCCTTAAGGTAGAGAGGCAAGTGGCAAGAGTGCTTTCTTGGTAAAACGCACGAGAGGATAGAAAATAGATTTATGATCTTTTGTTTATGCAAGCATATCTTATAGTGATATTTAATTTTCTCAAATCATTGATATAACTGTGGATTCAAGTATATACTATAAACAAGTCCAAGTGAAATATAGTCTCTTAATTGCACACATTTTAGAGTTTAAATGAAAGAATTTGATGACAGTGGATTTTATCTTTCTATCTTAAGATAAAGTAACATCAGATTAGGTGGCGGAGCTGCTCCGATATTCAACATGACCACTTATGGCTTCGTGTATTAAGTCAAAATTTCATGGTCATATTGGATTAAATATACTAACAAGAATGATTTAACCATGCTGCTCATTACTCGTGTAAAAATAAAATTTGAATTTCTCTAGTTTAATTTTCATGGGAATAAACCATTCCCAGTTGTGTGCCTGACAGCCACAAGGTTAGGTGGAATAATCCTGGAGTGCAAATATACGAGAAGGGAATGAGGAGGGTTAAAGTGCAATGCAATAACTTTGAGCATCCAGGAATTGATTCATATACATTACAATAAGCGAATCTTCATTTTTCAGCGCTATTTTTTTCAGTTTAATAAAAGATTTCTTTCCTCAACCTCTATAAAAGATAGTATTTTCATTCTCTTCTCAACTCTTTGATTCAAGCTAAAGCAGTAGCCTAAATATGGCCTTTTTTTTTTTTTTTTTTTTTAAAGATGTTCATTTGATTGTGCTGCAATGGTGCAACAAGCTTCAGAAAAAACCCCATCCTTCTGTCGAACAGTTCGGTTTGCCAGTCCTAGTTTAGTCAGAATAGTTCAAGTTTTTCTTTTGTCGAAAATCAATTAAACAATGCTATAGAAAATATCTTGTCGTAACCTCTGTAGGAAGAAGTTTGCAAAACATGAATCACTTTTTGGGTCTTCTGCTTACTTTTGTCAGTATAAATGAATGCTGGAAATACATTTTCACACGTGGTTATAAATTTCAAAGCAGATATCTTCACGTGATGTAGATAAAATAAAAAGATAAACAGGAAAAATAGCCACATCGCTGTTAAGAGGGAAAAAAAGGAGAGGAATATGATTAACAACTGACCAACATGATAGCTTATATGGCATTTGCTTTCTTAAAACAAAACAAAAATCAAGTTAAAACACCATTGCACTATATCACACACTGCAGAACTTCCGGTTCCTCTTGATCCAAATGAGTGTGTTGGCCTTTGAAATAACAGATGGCATAATTGCTTTGAGTATATAGGTATAGAGATATAGATATAGTTTATGTACATAGTACAGTATATCTGTGGGAAAAAAAGTGAAAACACTAGCTATCATTAAATGACTACCATGCTATTAGAGTATCCTTTTTAATACCTCTCAAGTACAACATAAATCTTGTAGAGAATTACACTTGTTTATTCAGAATACTATTTGCGTTTAGAAAATGCTATTCATGTAGAAGTCAAGAATTTTATCTCTGATTACCGCCAATACCCCTGCTGTTAGTGCAGAAACTAAATGTGCGCTTAAAAGGGAGACAAAAGTGAAACGGAGGAACAAAACACTACTGTAACATGAGTACTGTTCTTAACAGCAGACACATTAACTGTGGGGCTGTAAAACAAGTCTGTACCGAGTAATGTTTCACTTCTTAATGGTTGATGTAGTTTTCTTCTCAGTGCCAAGTTCTTGTGGAGTTAGAAACGTGTTTTAGCTTCCTGGCATAAAATTTACAGCAAGCGACGTCTCTGGCCCCTGAATCACAAAAGCAGAGCTATTCTGACAATGACAGCCTCTTGGGTTTGCTCCGTCGCGCGGCAGAGGCAGCATTGAGCTGTTTGTCTAGGCTTGCATTTACAGTGTCTGTAAGGTCAGGGTCCCGGCTGGGAGACTGCGTTGGGCCAGAGAAAGGGGTTATGGCAGGGGGTGAGTTTTGAAGAGAGGTGGCTGCTTCAGTTTCTGTTTGGAGAGGCTCGGCCACACAGGGGCGCTCTTTGGGTTTGCGACCCCTCTTCCTGCCAGTGGTGGCACCATTCCTCACCTCAGCTGTAATCCCATTGTCCTCAAGGGGTTTACTCTTGCTAGTGGACACCCCTTGGCTTGCTGTTGCACGAAACCAATTCTAGAGGAAAAAAAAAAAAAGAACACAACTGTTACTTTTAATCTCAAGCAGGCAAGCAGGAGAAGGAGCAAATAAATGACTGCACAGCGTATGTCCTGTCGTTGCTAGGACACATGCCATGTTTGCATAAAAGGTTATTATAAAGAATACTTTGAAAAATTCCAGCTGGAAAGCAGAACATGGATTCAACAAAGATGTACTTGTGTTTAGCAAACTATAATTAATCGAATGAGATCAGGATGATATACTGCCAAGATAGTTATACAGAACATAGGTATCTCAATTCCAAACAACTGTCTTAGATCCATTGTGACTGTAAACTTATATGGGCCTTTCCAGATTATGGTGAATATAAATTTGATTCTATACATACTAAGTTATACTCTATGTATCTTATTTTGTTTGAGTTTTTCTTCTTTTCCCCTGAATTGTACTTTTTTGTGCATTTCTATATGTGGTAATTTTTCTATTTATTTTGTTATCCTGTTCATGTATTTAGGCTGGTTTTAATTCTTCCTTGATCATTGTCATCATCCGTGTCACCCTGTCCAAACAATGGGCCTCATCGACCCAGTTCAATTCCTTCTTCATTAAGCCCCCCCCCGCCCCGCCCATGCGCCTGTCTAACTCTATATAACAAGTCGATTTTGCATGTTGTTTATTATCTTTCCTGCCTTCGCGCTTCTCCATATTTCTGTGTTTTCCATTTAGTTCAGTAAGTTCAGTAAGTTCAGCAAGTTCAGCGTTAGGCATTGCCTTTTGTACCCTGTTCTTAATCCTTATTATATCTACAACTCTAGTGTCTGCGAATGTGTGTCTGTGAATATTTCAGAGCTGCCTTTGAATAATCAAACTGTCTCTAATACGGGGATCGAAGTCTAAACCTGGTGTTTACAAGATACATGTGTTATTGTGTAATTTGAATTAAGCAAAAACAGAAATTATAGTAATTAAAGAAAAATAGTTTGAAAGCCCTCTGCCAAAAGAACAGAACAGCTGACCTACCTGTGAGTGTGTCTTGCTGATGTGGTACTTGACACCACTCTCTGAGCTAAACTCCTTCTGGCAGATCAGACACGTGTACTTTGCCAGTTCTCCACCACCCTGCAACATACACATAAATGAACACATGAACCGAACGTATACACAGGACCGCGCATACAATTAAGCCACTCTATCTTAGAGTTAAAACACAGATCAGTACGTTGCCCCTCTTTGCCTTCAAATTAGCACCAAATTTGTAACAATTTCACATGCTACTTTCCAGACATTTTTTAGCCACAAAAAGACATTTCTAAAGATCTGTGGACTTCAAAATCTCTTAGTTTCTTCTGTCTTTTCATGTCAGCCAGACAGCTGAGATGATATGAAGACCATCAGTTCATACTGTCTCCTGCAGTGATGTTTCTTTGGCAAGGTTTAGGACTTTAAACATAAAGTACTGTGGATGTAAATCTGTGACAAACACCACTGGAAGGCTAAACTCCGATTCCTTTATGTTGTAGATCAGTAGCCCAGAATCCTACTGGGTTTCGATAGCACCAACTGATGAGGCTGTTGGACATCTAGTTATGTCTGTCCTTTAATGTATTCACTTACCCTTATAAAATGATGAATGTATTATGCTTAATATGTTTTTTTAGAGTCTAGACAAAATTTTGCTGGAAGAGCTTAATTTTAGAGCAGAGCCGTATACACTTGTATGTTATATCATATACAATTGCTGCACGTTTTGAACAGCCACTTGAAGATGTTTTCAAAGTCAGATTCCGATCTTTTTATAATCATTGGATTTTAGATCCGCATTCGACTTCAATTCATTAACGCACGCACGCACGCACACACGCACGCACGCACGCACGCTACTGCTTAAATGATTTGATATAACAAACATGTAGGACCTGGTTCAGGTGAAGACAGACAGGTATTGCCTGTGAGGGAATTCTGTGTGTGTGTATACTATTATTGCAACTAGTGAGTCTGTGCTGGTGTCTAAGGTGGAGCTTGGGGTTAGTAAATTTGTGCTTGTACCTGGCTACAATTAGCAAGGTGGGCTTTCAGTCCGGACACACTGGAATAGACAGCTTCACAGTTCTGAAAACAACAAAACAAAGAGTGTAAGAAAAAAAACTTACCCTAATGTTATAAACATAGTCCTTAAATTTTAGAACATGATCCTAGCTAAGCCTTCAGTTAAAACATAAATGTGATCACTTAATTTCTGTTTATAGCACCGCCCTCAGTTGAAGTTCTCTTACTTCATTGATGCAGCAGATGAAGCCCTTCTCCTTGACCTGGTTCTTCCAGGACTCGAGCAGCTCTGGGCTGAAGTTGGGGAGGCCAGGACGGGTATAGTTTAACTAAACATACAGGAACAAGATTTGGGTAATTAGAAGAGTTTAAATATTACTGTGTGAGCACAAGAAACAATATGGGGAACTGTTAATCATTTAGCCATACCACTGTGAGCTTGTGTGTTTTTCTGTACTTGTGCAATTGATTACAGATAGGTCTCTGGTATAGGGGTCATTTTGAAACAAATGCTTGTATGTGAGGTGGTTCAACGTTTGTATCTAGTTCGTTGGCAACTCCAGGTATACATTCTGAAACCAGTGTCATTACCCTCTTGCTGTCAGGTACCAGGTCATCCTTGATGCGGCGTTTGTTGCCCCAGTCTTTGGCAAGCTCATCCTCTGCGATCTCCTGCAGGTGAAATACTGCCACCTGAGCCGACCGGCGCCTCACTCTGCCACTAGGGGTTCGTTCAAAGTCCTCTTCAAGGCCTTCATTTTTATATAACTTTTCCTTAATTTGTACAATGTTCTTGCCCTTTTCCTGGTCCTTATTCCTGGCTTCTCTTTCCTTCTCCTTCGGCTGGTTGAATGGACTTTGCTCCTGCCATTCATACCTCTCAAGCTGGCTTTGCTCCTTTCTGCCTGCCGATGAAGACTCCGAGACAACCTGGAGAGAAGGAGGGTACTTTGAGTCATATATATATATATAAGAAAAGCTTATTTTTGCTTCTTATTTAAGGGCAAAAACAGATATGGCACTTCCATCTAAGATGCTCTCACCCTCTGTTTTCCGTTGTTGTTGTTGGTGTCAGTGATACTGTCCTTGCTGATATTGGATGCTGTCGTGTTGGTGGTGGTGGTGGCAGTCATGGTGGTCGCCGAGTGTTCAGTGCGTACATGGTAGTCTCTGCCAGTCTTGGAGCGATACGACTTTCCACAGTGCTGGCATAGAAAGACAGGTTTCTTATCATCAGAAAGCTCTCTTCCACAACGCTTCTGGTGGTGCTGGTAGCCCATCAGACTGGAGAAGTGGGCTGAACAGCTCTGCATACATGTGTGGATTTGTACAAATTGTGTAATTGTGTGACACCAAGATGAGACAGTTTTTACCATACATTAAAAACTGGTAATATGACCAATTTTTAATTAATCTTGAAAAATAAAATGAAAAATGAATTAAATCAGGAAGGGCTGAGCACTTCCTCTTCTCTCTAGATTAAGTAATAGGAAGCAGAGTGTTGATGTGGTTTTGGGCAATATGTCAAGAACAAGGCATAAAAACTAGAAGAGGTAAAGGGAGGCAGAAAAAGCAGACAAAATCAAAACTTGCAGATGAGGTGAGAGGAAAATGTGACATGAAAGGAAGGAAAGTTGAACAAATGGAAATAAAGGTTGATGTTGAAGAATGAGAGAAACAAAAGGAAAAAGGACACAAAGAATGAAGAGCATACCTCACTGGGACACTTGATTCGTCCCATCTGTTTAAGCACTCGGCGTAGTCGTTCTCTCTCCTCATGCTCGTCCTCCGACTGGCCTTCGCCCCACGAGGGCTGAAGGGGAACAAACATAAAGTCACATAAGTGTTATTTATAAGAGGTGGTGAAGAAAATGCATTTTCCATCTCAGGGTTTCAAACTGTGCCAGGTTCATTAAATGGCTTCGTGGTGAGACTGTAACTCAAGCCATATTTATGACAACTGTCAAACTAATGTTCTCACTCAGGTGTTGGCTGGTGCCAAACCCCAGCTAAGACCAGAACAACAGATGGCAGGGCGACAAGGAAGAAAAACAAAAGAACACAGCATTGAAAAGAATAGGCTTAGTGAAAAATCCTAGAGCAGCAAACTTCTTGTAATAACTGAAATATTGATGAACAGAGAAAAAACAGCAAAGAGTGAGACACAGTCCTCGCTTTCCATCAAGGTAAAGTTGATGTGAGTAGTTAACTTGTCAAATCAAACTCAAGCCTGCAGGCAAGAGAACAGGCACTAGCTTAGCCTTTGATTTACAATGGCAGGGGGAGAACCCCTAAAACTATTATCAGCGTGTATTCTTAATGCTTCTATGAGTGAGAGAGAAAGTGTGAACTACACAGCATTAGAAATGAAAATAGGAGAGCAGGCCCAAGAATCATTGTAGTAGCAAAAGTCAACCTCAAGACCTCAAACTTGGGGCATGAACTTGGTAGCCAGCTGTGGTTCCCCACACTACACTGGGGCTTTGCCATGTGGCTGCAATCTCAACACAATTAAGCCATTGTTATGGCTACAAGTACGTATCTGTGCCACAAATCTAAGAAAAATCAATTAAACCTCTGTGATAATGTAAGAATTATTTCACATGAAATACAAAGAATAAACACAAATAGTCAGACAATCAAGGATGTAACAATAACTAAACCTTAAAGATTAAAATTATCATTAAATATTTTCAACGTAGCTAGTATATGAATACCTGGAAATGATGTGAAATGTATTCAGCCGAATTTTAACTTTGAATGCCTTGGTCACTCTAATGACACAAGAGTTCATTCAGCTTTACAATAAATGAACTTGGGGGAGAACTTGGGGAGTCCAAGACAGCACAGGTGCTTAGTGCATATGCATATGAAAGATATATGAAATACAGAATATAAATAAAATTAACTAATTAATACAGTGACATGATCTGTTGCATACATATTAAAAATGGGGGCGCACACACACATATATAGCGAAATTCAACCACATTTCCATCAAAATGCTTTCCTACCTGTTGCCACTGCTTTCACTCGAAAAAGAATAGGTCTATGGGATGGTGTGTATATGTGTCTATGTCATGCACTTTGTATTTTTCTGCCGTGCTCAAAGGTAAGAAGGAAAGCTATGACTAAAAATCTCCCAGTGAAGCTTGCTTTAATCACCAAGTAGAGTTGTTTGGAATTATTATAAATGATGGCTCTCAGTTTGATGAAAAAAATTAACAAGTTATGCAACAATATCAAAACATTGTTGAGTCATGTTGCCACAAATCCACAGGACTGAAATGACAGCAATAAAATTTGTCATGACATATCCATCCTTAGAACAAATGGTAGTATCAAACCATCCAAATTGCCAGACAAAGGTTGTATCAGAAAGCTACCACTACATTCAAGATGGTTAGCTATAAAACACACACACACACACACACACACACACACACACACACACACACACACACACACACACACACACACACACACACACACACACACACACACACACACACACACACACACACACACACACAATGATGGTTTATAGTAGTCTATGAGCATGAGTCACACAAACACATTAAAACATTTGCAGCATACTATTATAATTGCGCAACACATTGCCATTAATCTTTCATGACACTTCTTGGGTAATGTTGAATTATTCAGCAAACCTAATAGCAATACTAATAATCTAGTGCACGAGTGTCATGATAATATCTTAATGAAGCTCTTTGCTATCAGACTTAAAACAGCACCAGAAAACCAATGTAAGCACCTCAAGGAGAGAACAACCATCATCAATTCAAATGTATGAGCCTTTACAAACCCTAAGGACTATTTTTGGGATTCACAGCTATAGATGAATATGCATCATACAAAATGCAGTTCAGTGTGACCCATGGGAAAGAGAATTACCATGTATATGGATATACCATATGCAGGACAGCCATCTTACACCCTGTGAAATGTGACACGGGTTGTAGTGTATGGTTGATTTCCACGCATACCATGAAGTGTAAGATTGACCTCCAGGAAATATTTTCTGTGACAGCTGGTAAGCATTTGCTGAATCCCAATACAGCCGGAAAGTTTATTTGGGGAATAAACTTCAAAAAACAGTCTTTAATGCCATGAATTAAGAGTCACGTTATATCTTCAACATTTGATCTGCTCTGACTTGACTACTTGACTACGAACTAAACAGATGTAAAATGTCATCTGGAACACAATTTGTGCCACCATCAGACAACACAATTGTATCGGGTTCTCATGAGAGGGGGGGGGGGGGTGAAATTCACATGGCCAAGTGAAAAATGAAAAACTGTCAGCTAAACTTTGCAGGGATGTAGATGTTTGCTCCATTCTGAGAAGCTCCAGAGTGATTAAGTGAACCACATTGTCAAGGAATAAGACACCCCCTTTACTTTGTCATTGATGAAGTTTGTTTTCTGTTGTTTCATTTTTGTAAGAATTAACATCACTTCCACTAAAGCAATAATGATATGCTACTTAATTCTTGTCTGACATTATGACTGACAGACAGTCATTCTTGGAAAATGTTCTCCCCAAAGGATTAATGGCCTGTATGATGCATGCAGAAAATTTGAATAAAGATGTACCAAACGAAGGGAACACTTTAGGGTTGAAAAGTCCGTACCTTCGTACTGTGTTCCGCCATGGTGTGGTAATTGAGGCCAGCCTTGGACCTAAACTGTTTATGGCACTGCTGGCACTTCAGGGCATCCTGGAGCTGTAGGGTTGGAGGCCAAACACAGGATCAGTTAATATTTCTATAAAAGGAAGGAGACCCCTCCTCCTAATGTTTCTCTTTATTGACTCAATCAATGCAGCAGCCTTTTATCGATAGCCTAATGGAGTTTATCGTTAGTTGACACCTGTGATCAAAACAACACAAGAGCACAGTTTTGGAATCAGAAAAAGCCTTTCCTCAGTACCGATCTATAAAACAATTTGTTTTGATGCTGAGTCACCCAGTGATGAGGTGAGTTTGTCACTGCTTAATGGCAGAATGTCACTTCAAGAGAGTCACCGGGGCTTTTGGATCAAGTAACTATGAAGGTAACTAAAGGGAACAGGTCTCTCTGGAGACCCTGAGCCATTTGCACCACTCACAATAGATTGTCCCAATGAAAAGCTCATTGACCTCATTACGTCCTGATCAAAATTGTGCAATACAAATAAATGACAGTGTGCACTGATTTTAAAAAAAAAAAAAAAAATCAAGATGGAAACGAGGGAGCCGTTTTGGATTAGTGTACTGAGCTACTGTTGGATAAGATTTTTACTTCCAATCAATGTCTGTGTCGTAAATGTTTCCCAAATGGTTGTTTGGGAGCCCTATTGGGAGTGCCCAATAATAATGCAATCAAAGTTATAACCAACATGGAAATGATAGCTGTCATTTCAAAAAAGTTAATATCAAATACAGACAGACAATGTGAACTAATATTCGGGAAAAATCCTGTCAGCATGTAAAATGGTTATAGTTGCAGACTGAATATTTAAGAATTAATGCTTCCTCAATTGTACAGGCATGGTAAAGCCATGTGAAATATGATATTTGTGAACCAGCATGCACCTCAGGTTTGTTTGTACACTTCATGCTCTTTTTGTTTCATTGATGATTTGCGTTTAAGTCCTTCAAATTTGACTGTTTCTACTTCAAGCTAAACCGTTTCACCTCCACTGTTTAATCAAGATGACAATTTTGCTCTCAGTTTGGTCAACTGCTGTATTGCTCACTGACCTTCTGACAAATCTCCATGTGTTTCTTTAGGCCATGAATTGTTTTCCTGGTGACGATGGAACAGGTGGGGCATACCACTTCTCCTCGCTCTGAAATAGCTCGTTGCCACTGAGTGTCAGAAACGGGTCCTTTGAAACAGTAAAATATTACAGTCAATCAAATCTTAAAAGTACTTTGCAACTGTCAGTGTATCATTTGCCATTGTGCTTTCTTGTCTTTGAATTTAAATGAAGGAGGTATACATGTTGGAATGAAAACATAAATACCATGAAATAATCCCTGCTTAGCTGATTCTAGAACCTCAAATTTGATCTATTTTAAACGGTCTGAAAAGGCCAGCATGGTGTTCTGGTGTATATGTTGTCGCTTTGGTCACTTAACATTTTTCAAGGACTAAACTGAAGTAGCTGTTTTGATAACTAGTTTTACTTCTACTGGAAAACATGTTTTTGTCTTTTACTGACCCTTGTTGTTTCCTCTGTAATGTTAAGGCCAAAACTGATATATCTTATCTGTTTTTGTCACTGACTGTGCAATACAAAATGTCCCTTTTCCTAAGAGGAGACTGAAAGGACTGCTTGAGAATCTCAACTGGATAAACACAATTATTTTAACTTCAATTACCCCACGGCAAAAAAAAACATTTCAAGAAGTATGGAAAATTGAAAAAGTACAATAAGCATGTTTCTTTGGGGTATTACATTCTACAGTACACTGAACATTTGAACTGCCTGAAAACAAGGCCTAAAATGGCCAAAATTCTCGTGACTTCTTCTTTGCCTTTCAATTTTCAGCAGAATAGGCACAGGGAGTACATTGAAGCGGCGTGGTAGTTAGGAGGAAGCAAATGAAACAAATTTGATTTTCCTGATACAAGGAATAACCCAAAGTACAGGAAACAATGGCCATGGAGTTTTTCACTAGTGATGTGTTTACCCAAGCATGATAATGAAAGTATTAATACTTATTTCCTTGTTTAACACATAACCAAAATCCAATGTAAGATCTCAATGGGCTAATAATGAACAAATGTCTGTTTACATATCCAGCTTAGTACAACCTCTGTAGCATAAAAAGTATAGAACCATGTATTAATATACAAAGTTAACAAGTTTTACTTTCGGTTTAGTTTTAGAATTATTCCTTTAAATGTTTTTTTGAAGGACTTACTTTCCACAAAGAAAGATTTACAGCAGATATTGTCTACATGGCAGCGCGAGTGTATTATAGCAGAACACTGAAATCATTTTCCAAGTGTCAAATGTTATGTTCACCTGAACTTGTTGTTGCTGGGTCTTTCTTTGAGGACGGATTTGGTGTTGGTCTTCTCTGAGTCTCCTCACTAAATCCACTCCCCTCTGGTCTTTTCACACGTCCCGCCTTCAACTTCTCCTCCGCCTTAGTCATACCTGATTATCCATTGATTGTGTCAGAAATGGCATTTTTTTGTGCATATACACACACACACACAATATATATATATATATATATATATATATATATATATATATATATATATATATATATATGCACGCACGCACACACGCACGCACACGCACACACACACACACACACATGCATAATATACATTTATACAAAAACACACACGCACATATGTATGTATGCATGTATTGATCAATCGATAGACAAATCAGAAGATAGCTGTATCGACTCCATTCTATCACTTCAATCAGCCTTCACATCGACACTAGCCTGTGTTTAATATTTAATTGCCATGTTTGACAGATAATAGTGGATGCCTTCCAATCAGAAATAACTCTCCATTCAAACTTTTGTCCGTACAAAGAGTTCCAGAATAGACCAGAAGATGTTTTTTTGACGTCTTGTGTCACACTTTCCTTCTCCAAGGGAAAGTTGACCTTCAATCAAGCAGTCTGGTACAAGCGGTCAAATTCTAAAGCTCAAGTTTTATGATACTTAAAAGCCCTGTTGAAAAGCCTTGCTATCAACACAAGCTTTGTTGTGAGGGAAATGTTGGGCTTTACCTTTTAATCCAAAAGTTCCAGAAATAGAAGGCTGCTCCCCAGTGAATTTCTTAGGTGTTTTCTGCTTCCGTCCTGGCTCAAGAGAAAAACACATGACATAAAAAGGTCAAGCAAATGCTGAGCAATTTAGCGCAAATATGGTCCGCTCGTAACTGCTGTAATCTTACTATGCCTCATTCGCTCTGGGTCTTCATCGGGATAAGAAGGGGGGGGGCTACCCCCTTCACTTTCACTGCCCCCTGCATCGGACGAGGTGCTTTGGGACTGCGACTGCTGAGCCTGAGGCTGGACTGACTGGGATTGGTGCATCTGGAGTGGATGCTGACCGTGGCTGTATTGCTTCCTCTCACTCCTCTGGTGGGCTAGCTCCCCATTCTGAGAGGGGGTGGAGACCTCATGGGTTTTTTTCACTTTGAAGAACATCGGCGAGAGGGGGCTGTTCTCCATTGGTCTGAAGTCACAGATTTACAGAAGATTTTTGGGCAGTCATTACTAGCATTTACTACAACCACAATGTAGGCCAATCTGGTAAATCCCACGCACCTTTTTGTGGTGCTGGACTTGACAGGTGTCTTTTGAAGTTTGGCCTGCTCATCCTTGGGCTCCAAACTATATCTGTCTGGGTGGTTCCACTGCTTGTGCTTCTGCAGGCGTACCTTTGTTGCAAACACTGCCTCACAGTAGGGACAGGCATGACTCTGCTTCTCAACAACAGTGGCCTGATAAAACAAAAAAAACAGACATGAAGACAGGGTTTGTAGAGACCTGTAAGAAAGGACTAGTAGTAGCATAATTATTGTGATTTGCTTTTTCCCCCCAAATAATTGGAGTATGAGCAATTCATGATACTTGCATAGCAATTTCCTCAATATTTTATGGTAATCACTTTGCAAGTAAATTCTCAAACATACTACAAGTTCCTACATGGATAAAGAGAGCAGATATTTGTAACTCACGCCCTGGCAGCGTTGATAGTGGTACTTGACGCCATAGATGCTGGGAAACTCTAACCAGCAGCCTGAACATGGACATTTAATCCTGGAGTGGCGTTTAAACTCTTCTTTCCATTGTACTATCAAATGGGACTGCTCAGGGGTGGAAAAACATAGTTGACTGAATGCAAGAAATAGCTATCCTAATATTTTTCATATTATTCTGGAATATTAAAGCAAAAATTGATTGAAAGGTGGATACCTACCGGGATGCTTCTCAATTCTTGCACATCTGCTTTAGGGCGACCTTTCCTCTTCCCCTCTGCTGACTCATCAAACAATGGACCTTGCAAATTGAGACGAGAAACCATTTCTGACTAAGAACAAAACAACATACAGATGGGAAAAAGGAGGTATAAAAAGAATCCAAAAGACGAGTAAAGCCAGAGTATCAGTTCCGTCCTGGTTCATATTGATCATCGCTGAAAGAAAAATCTGTGAAAAATCACCCTAATTGCGCACACACAATTAGGGTGACGCATGTCGTGAGAAAATAAAAATAGAGCGGGGGAAGTGCGGGCATATGTGCGAGGGAATGAGAAAGCAAGTGGCAGTGGGTAAAGGCCTTCTGTTGAGCCAGATAAATCAGCTATAAATCACTAGCACCAGTGTGAACCTCTGATACAGCACACAGCAAACCCACTGCCTCAGCTGTCTCAACTTTCCCCCTCCCCCTGCTTCTCAAGCTGCTTCTTTCCTCTTTTCTCACGCAATGTCCAAAAGCTCCAACACTTAACTTCAGCAAAATCAACTATTCTGGTGTCATTTGTGTACATCCGAGGACTGCCAGCGTACTGCTATATTCTGTACTTTCCAAAGCTACAATGTCACCTGAGAATTCTACCTAACACAGTGCTACAAAGCAAGGGAAGCTGCAAAGAGACAAGGATGAGTGCATGTAAGGACAGGGATAAGAAAGGGAGGAGAGTGGATCAGAGGATACTGAAGAAGAGATGAGAGAATTGCAGGGGTGGATAACTTCTACCTCTTACCAAGCAGAATACTGAATGACTGCTGCAGGTACAAGCCCATCTGCACTCTAGAAAATTATACATCTCAAAAATGTTCACTCAACTTCGCAGCATTGATCTGGCAAGACTTGATAGTAACAAAGAAACACTGGACAAAATAATGCATCCAGTCATTTCAGGTCTAAAAAATGTCAAAGGGAGTGCAATTGAAGTTGATATGACAGTCCTTTGTTGTGATGTTGAAAGCGGTAATGGTCTTGGAAAGGCTCTCTCTTAAGTTTGTTTCACTTTCCAATGCTGAAGAACATGACACTTTGACTGCCAAGTCCTTTCTTCTCTTGCAGACTCATTGACAAGCAGTGACAGGATGCACACATGAATTGTGCAGACCATTTGTAGCATTCCCAAACTGGATCAGAGCACATTGTGTGCCTGCCAGATTGTAAAAATTGTTGAAGGGTTTTTTTAAAATCAAGCAAATGAATTGATATTCTGTAACTGATCCTCAAAAAACATCTGAGATAGACAAAAGAATAGTTTCAGATGCAAATATATTGATACTTTTATTAGCTATAAAAAAGTTTCTGCACATAGCATTCCTTCCTACCTTATCAAACAGCATCAAATTTTATTTAAGAGCACAGGCACAGCCATGAACTGATCCATTCCACCAAATTAAACCCAGATATTACGTCATCTTTTATTTCAGAATAACACTGATAACGTAGGAAGAAAAAAATGTAACATCATATAAGATTAAATAAGGGTTAGAAAAAAATTGCAAGCTGTAATTAGGAATTAGCAAAGACTATAAATGTAAAGGCAGTCATAAAAGCATGAAAATCACAAAATAACAATACCTGTGAGTTGTATGTGCATGGATATGAGTGTATTAATATTCTTTAAGCAACAGAGGACTTCTTGATTAGAGTTTTGGGGAAGCAGCTGGAGAGTTGAAGCAGTAACTGGTGCCGCTCTTGTGCTCAAGAGGAAATTGTGCATGGATTCTAATTCCTGTCTAAGAAAATGAAGGTCTTGTTAAAGACAGGCATAATTAATGAATTCTACTCTGGAAAAGAGATGTGTTCTTGTTGCTATGGGAATAGGATCCACTTGTCTTGGTTATCAATATCAGAAGCAGCTTTCCAGTAAGCGGAACAATTAGGCCCACATTCAGTCGGTTATAAAGAAAATAAGCATGTGCCATTGCATTCTTTCTAAAATGATCCATTTTTAGTGAGGTGTGAAATGTGCACACGAAAAATATTCTGTGTATTTTACTCGCTTTGCCTGAGTGTAACACCGTCGCAAGGATCATCTAAGAATGAAACAAAGCAGGCCCATTGTATCGAATCAAAACCCCAGTTCTCAGACACAAGCCAAGGGAATAAAACAGCTGTTCATCTAATGTCAGAGTATGACTTGCTCCCAGCTGTCTGCAAGTGTTTCTCCACACTGGCTAAATCTGAGAGAGGGGAGAAGAGAAGAGAAGAGAAGAGAAGAGAAGAGAAGAGAAGAGAAGAGAAGAGAAGAGAAGAGAAGAGAAGAGAAGAGAAGAGACCCAGGAGTGCTGGCAGCTGCCTAATGATCTCAAATAACCTCTGAGTTCTCCTAGCTACGCCTGCAATAGCTCCCCAAGTGCAAGGATGCACACATGCGCGCACACACACACGTGAGCACATACACACGCGCACAAACACGCACAGACACACACGCGCACACAAACAGTCGTTTGTTTTTGTCAACAACTACACACAGGAGCCTTTGTCTGTGTCCCCACAGTAGGTTGAGACATACTATAGCTTTGAGGGACAACACACATACACAAATCCCACTCTCCACTGACATATCCCCATGGAGAGAAGACTACTTTTCCAGTCTCAAAGACAATAGATTGAGAAACTGATATATGTGTACACAATGCCAAGAATACATCCCATAAGTGTAGCCATCACAAGCTATCATGACTAATGGCTTATTCGGTGACTCCTACCTCTGGAAACATCTCTGTCTTTCACACCTTTACTGCTTAGTGGCATATCATCACATTCTCTACTACATATCTACACACACGGTACAACCCTTCCCACAATATTCACACCTCACTTTGAAGGTATCCCTGTAATTCCTCACAGTAGGCCCGGACTCCAAACGTTGTATAAGAGGAGAGGGGCAACAATGGGTACAGGTTTTACCTAGGAGAAGCTAAGTAACTAAAAGCCCCTTCTCATTGAGCCGTTTTCCCTTTGCTTTCACTCTCGCCGTCCCTCTTTCCATCCTTATCTCATCTCAGCATATTTTATTGTAACTCTGATACTATGCTTATCTCTTGCATATTGTACATACACCAATCAGCCATTATATGCTGACCAATGATAGGCCAGTGGGTGAGATATACAAGACAGCCAGTGAACACTTTGTTTCTCTCCTCCATTTGATGTATTGGACATTGGAAATATGTGAGTTTAAGGTTTTAATTAACTTTCAAGGGCCAAGGTGTGGTGGGTTGATGACTGGATGTGAGCGTCTCCAAAACTTCATATCCTATTGTGGTCTTCAGAGATTGTCAACTCCCAAAATGAATCCAAGAGAAGAAAACTGGTTAACCAGCGACGGGGTCACGTGTGGCCAAGGCTCATTGATGCAGGTGGGCAGAGAGGAATATTCTGTGATGCCTGAACAGTCAAAAAGAAGTACTTTTACTAAAATAGTTCAGTTTTATTGCTGATTCTGTGCATTTGCGTATGGGCCTTTGTAGCTGCAGACAATGTCTTGGCGTCCTGTGATGGGAGTCCATGGCTCAATTCCCCATAACTGTTTGGTGGCAAAAGACGAACCCCACCTTATCAGGTCGCTGGTTATTAGGACATGGTTTATCCTTGCACATCTGTCACCAAACACATAAATAGGGTAATCCAGACCGGTATGTGAGTGATTATTGAAACAAAGTAGCGTCCTACACTTCATAAATAAACCACATCAATAAAATGCACAATAATATAAAGTAAGAAATACCTTTTTTTACATGAGACAGTGGAAAAATAAAAACTTAAAAAATTGCATCTTCAGTGTCTTCACACCTACATTAAGTTGATGTGCTCCCATATTCCTCAGTTCCATGCTTGACAATTATTTGAAACCTAATTTATTATGTAATGCCCTTAATAGCCAATACTGAGAAGCACCCAATCACAGCAGCTGGATGACTTTCCTAACTATGTTGAATTCAACATTAAGGACACATGAAATGAAATGCAAACCATAGATTAAGGCATGTTGTGGCGCACCCGCTGTGCATGGAATCTCTTTATGCAACAGCACATGCTATATATGTGAACCAAACAAAGAATGCCACCTCCAGACTGTTTGCATTCCCCTCCTTATAGACAGTGACTCACCAACTCAATCTCTCTCTCTTCTTTCATTTCCCTGTACTCCTTCTCATCTGCCGTCTTTTAGCCTACCAAATGAAGGTGAAACAAAAATAAAAACGGACCCACCTCAAACAAAGCACAGCATTGGGTTGAGTTATTTAATGTCATCTCGAAAAGAAAACTCATCAATCTATATCTCTACTGATGATATTTTTTCAGTGTTTCACCAATTTGAGAGAATCAACCTATCAGCGGGCTAAGGATTGGTCGTTGGTGGAAACAGGAGTGGGGAGGACAAACAGGGCCCCTTCATTGAATATAAAGCAGTAGAATTAATAAGATGAAACAATGAAAATTATTACCAGACAAACCAGAGGTCAGTTTAAAGAAGATGAAATGGAAAATGTGGACAATCAAACGTGGATAAAAAGGACAATAGAAAAATGAAGAAATGTGTGACAGAGAAAAAGAGAATAAGAGGAAAGCAAGATTGATGTTCCTCAAAGCAAAATTGTTATGCCAGTATCTGGCAACTCTGGGCTGACAATGCTGTCCCACTGTAAATGTAGCTGGCTGTCCATTAAAAAAATTGCAGCACTGTGTATATGCTTTCGTGTAGGTAATGAATATACTCTGACTAAAATTAAGGTACATCTAACACATTTTCATGGAATTTACAAAACAAATAAATAAATAAGGATGAACAAATGGAATCACCCTTGATGCTTACTCTGCCGCTTCAAATCATGATAGAAGCAGCGCCTCCCATCACAGAGCATCTAACTCCATTTACCTGTATTACGAATGGACAGTATGTCCTGGGACCACGTGAAGCACAGCATGACTTCAGTGACAGAGGGATGATGTTTGTATATGAATGCAATGAAGATTTAGAGATAATCTGATAAAATCATATTCCAATCAAACAGAATTTAGGTGAAATTTATTTCACAGAAAGTTTTGTCTTTAAAAAAGAAAAAAAATTGCATCACTGATTTGCCTTTATTTTGGTCAGCTGTTTGACCAGGAACTATTGGGACTTTCAGTGGCAGCCATACTGTATTATTAATTTTTTAAAAAGTCTCTTGCTGCTTCTGCTTTTTTATGTGTTGTTACATATATTTGACGATTATGGATGGGTGGATTAAAAAATTGTGTGAGGAAAAGCATGCTTCATTCTTTAGGTACCTGTGGCAGTTGCAGGTAACTGACCATGCTTTATTATAGCACGAGTTCCGTTGATTACGGACAGATGTGAACATGTAAACTGTTCTCTGGACCCCGAGAAGAATAGTTTCTGCAAGGCTGTGAATAATGGACATCCTTCTTGGTAATAACACACACCATCAATTGATACAGAACAACATCTACTGATGTGCACGATACTCAAAGCATTATACATATCATTTTTGGCCTCCATTGCCAGTGACCAACCGGTGAGACAGACGTTCATGATCAAAGGCCACATGTGCAATGGGATGTGTTGTTTGAGAGAAATCCATTTTACTCTGTGTCAAAGTTCTTCAGACTAAAGATTTGCAATCTCACGGTGAAGTCACGGTGAATCAGGCTGTGAGCAGATATTTAACCAACAACTTGGTTGCCAAAACAGATAACTTTAGAAGTGCATGAAACCAACAGCTCTTCATGCAGTTAAATATTCATCATGGAAAGAGCGATGAATAGTGACCAGCAGGAATGGGGCAGATTATGTGGTAAATGGTAGTCTGAAAAGGACACTGTGTACAAGTGGCATAGAATGAGCACTGAAAAACCTCCACAGGGAGCCTTAGATATTGATGTCTTTGTTTGGCCAAACTGAGGCTCACAGCCCCCGTAGGACAGACAAGCCAGTGCCAGACTCATTATGATTATCACCCCAGCATTTCTTCTCATCAAGCCAGTCACTGATGACTAATAAACTAAGGGAGGCCAAATTTAAGAATATGACGTGCTGTATAAAAAGGCTGTGCTTTGATATAGATACAGCTGTAATTCTCGCAACAATGTCTAGATACAATTGTCTGACCCTTTGCTAAAACAACCACACTTGATTTACTTTCCAAATCACCAATATTGGATTATAACACACCTCTAATGAATTTTTAGATAAGCAAGACTACTGTGACCATTCATTTAACAATGATAGGTCCTGCGTGTGTTGCTGTTCTGCTATTTCCCTGAAGATATGCTGTTTTTAGAGAATATTATAAATGCCTCCCCATTTACAATGTTACCGACAGAAATTCCATTAAGGCAAGGGAAACCCCGGGAAAAAAAACTCACACAAGAGCACCTTTCAAAAACAAAGACGACAATTCTTCAACTTTAAAATTATGAAATGTAGATTCGTAACTTGAACTTAGCTCAGATAAGAATAGACAATTATTGCTGTGGCATTTCTACCTACTAAGTTCTCTATTATCAAAATGTTCAACAGGTCAACTGCAGAAACCCACAACAAAATAGACAAACAAAAACAGCGTAGTCTGGAGATAAGTTCTGTGAGAATTAAGATCAAAAGACACCTGTCATAGCTTTACATCAGCTGTATGCAAAACACTGAAGTGATTCATGACTGAATCCATGCAAAAGGTGTTTTCCCTTGAGTCCTTCAGTGTCAAAAACAACTGAGGAGAGTTCAACAGAATCACTGCACTGGTTAATTTAAAAGCAACTGTTGTTCACAGAGTGACATTGTGTAAAAAAAAAAAAAAAAAAAAGAGGTTGCCGTTAAAACTCTGTCATGCAAATCAACGGTACTGTACTACAATAAAGAGACAAACACATGAGCCGGAAACTGAATACAATAAAGCGTTGGAGCGCATACTGAGAGCCTTAGAGTTTTAACAGTAAGGTAGAGACTCAGACGGCGACATAGAAATAAAAGCAATACAGTAAATTGATTCGCTAGTCTAGCCTGTCCTTCCCTGCCTTTACAACGCTGTCTGGCAGAATAACTTGTGCATTGCTGTTCACTTTAAGAAAGCACGCGTGTAACTGTATGTACACTACACGGACATGCACTCTACACGCACCCACACGTGCATGAAAATCGAGCCTTGAGGGCAGACTATTAACATGGAATGAAAACAAATTGCAGCACCTTAGTCTTGTACCAGTATGCTGTGTGTGTGTGTGTGTGTGTGTGTGTGTGTGTGTGTGTGTGTGTGTGTGTGTGTCTGTGAGAGAGAGGGGCTATTTTGTAGCAACCAAAACAACTGGGTCATATTAGAGCAGCCCCACTTTTCCAAGTCTGCCTGACTCTATTAACAAAATCATGATGATGATCTGCCGGTTTATTGGATTGAAATATAATTCTCCAGTTCGACTGTTTCCATAATCTTCGTTCTCTATCCAGATGGCTTGGGGTTTCACTCATGTCAATGCTTGGCAATACTTGTTTGTTTGGTTTTGTCACTGCAAGGCAGTCTGAGGAAAAAATCTGTAGTTTCCAAGCACTGCTGTGGTGTGAGGAGTAGAATTACATTGAGGTTGGAGAGACATTGATTCTTTGAAAAAATATAACTCATTCAAAAAAATGGCACAATTGTTTTTTTGTAATGTATGTTGACCAAATTCTTGAGAAAAAAGTTAAATCGAGAACGGTCTGCGTGAAAAAGTTGTCCAAACTATAAACAAATCCCATATCTTGAAGTAATACGGCTTTACTCGTCTGTGGCAACAAAATGCAGCTTTTGTGATTCATTTCAGAGAACACGGATCTTTGTACTGAATGAGAGTAAACACATGCCATTACAGCCTGAAAATGATCCTCTAGTGAACGCTTGTAATTTCACTTTCCCCTCTTGACATATGAATATACAGATTGATTATTCCAGTTGTAAAAGCCAAATGTGTTAAGGCAATTCACTTCAAATGCCAAGTATGCCAAAATTCAAAAGAAGTAATTAAATAAATACATAATAGGTCTAATCCATTGTGCGTTCCTGGCCAACCAAAGCACTCAAGTTGCTAGATGCATGCCTAAGTACAATAATAATAATATTAATAACACAAAGTTATTGGCACATGAATGAGCTACATGTTTCTGCCTAAACAGAGGACTTCAACTGAATACATAGTCCTTCAGTGTGGCTTAGGTCACATTCAAATTTGAACAGCTTGAAAGATTCACCCACATTCAGCCAGGACAACGTCTGAATACAGTCGAAGCAATCCGATCACAATTGTCTCTGTTATTCAGCCATGGGCAATCTATATTTTTCAGTTCAAACCATATCATGTCCATATGCAAAAAAACTTAGTGGATTTGCAAACAGATCTCTCGATTGATACAAATAAACAAACTACTTGTGCTGGAAGACCAAATGTATATTTATGCATAAGAACAGCTAATATCCAATCCCCAGCATGCACGAAACTAGAAGCATGCAATCCAAACTGTACAATCCAAACCTGCGTTCCTTAAGCAAAAGAAGCATGAACCAGGTCTATGTAAACAGCCATCAAAGCAGCTTCCGTGTGTCTATGCTGGATTCCCACAATCTGCACATTTTAAATGATGTGCAGATCAGTAACATTTAGCAGCTCCAATGTTTTCCATTAAAAATTGCAAAAAATGTCACTTACTATGTCTGTTGTTGTTTTCGGGGCCTGGTATAGTCCTAGCAGGGTCCTGGAGATGCCCAAACCTAGGCGTTCGGACCCTTGACAGTCCTGATGACGACTGCTTCCCGATCCTGGGGCTACTTGGGCTCTCCATGTCTGCAATTGTATTTGAAGGGGTGCAAACACACAAGAGATCAATATCTGGAGGCAATACTAGTGTGCTTTCTGATGCTCATTAATCCTGATCCATTACTTGTCAAAACATTATTAGCAATGTCCACCGCATCAATACCCTGTGATGGTGCTGTCTTCTTGATCTACGGGAGTTTTTTGTTATGTCGGCCATCTGTCCTATTGGTCTGAAGGTTATTTAACTGCAGGCACAGTCATCAACTGTAGTGGTAATGAGGGTGCGACCTTCCATGTTTCATTTCAAAATCAATACTTTCACTTCCATACGAACTCCATGTTCAGCCCATTAGATTAAAGGTGAGTCAAAGAAAGAGAGGGGCTGGAAGTAAGGGTACAAAGCTGCTTTCTGCATCTCTTTATGGAAAGGTCAGACTTTCAGCAGCAAAGTTTTCTTGCCTCCAGATAGTAGTAATGTGTTATGAATTTCATCAACTATCAGTGATCGCAAGTCACATGTCTGGATGCTGCACAATTCCCTGCCAGGGTAGAAACGTCTAATGAATGAAAGTTGACAATCGCTAATTATGCTAAGTGAGACTGATTACCATTCAACATGCCTTCTCTTAGCACACAATTATGTCACTCCTTAAACGAATGACAACGGAACACAATGGTCACTTGGACGGGGCCACTCAGTATCTGTTGACACACCGTGCCATTGACTGTGCATTGAATGATGATGGCTCATTCGCTAAGCAATAACATGCCCTGTTTGATGCTAATGTATGTTGACGTTCCAGGCATGGCGAGAAACTGCACGGCGTAAGTGGCCAAGATATTGTGCACAACAGTACAGGACACCTTCCCGTTCTTTCGGTCAAGGCTGATGATTTTGGATCTGGGTGGCCGAATTCACCGGACAGTTGCATTTGTGCAAATGTCATTAAACTTAAAAGAAATGTAAAGAGACGTTGTAAAGTCCTGGACAAAATTCCCCCTTACTTGTGGTGATCACAAAGCGGCCGTCAGTTTGGCTGAAACCTCAAAAATCCTGCCACTGACGACAAAAATTGTGTCATTGGATGTCAGTGCAGACGACTCGTTTTGGTTTTGCTGTTGCTGTGTGTTTTAATTGCTACTATTAATATTTTCACGTAAATGGTCTCAACTTATAAAGCACTTTCACACCTTGCGGTGTCAAGCGCTTCACACTAGATAGCATTCACCCATTCACACGCACACACACACACACACACACACACACACACACACACACACACACACACACACACACACGGCTGGAGAGCTGCTATGCAAGGTGCTAACCAGGCCTTCGCGAGCAACTTGGGATTCGATGTCTTGCCCAAGGACACTTGGGAAAGACACTGGACTGCAGAAAGGAGGAGCCGGGACTCAAACCGCCAACCTTTACCAACAGTTCACCGAGAGAACTGTGTCAACATTTGTTTAAATGGTGTTCTCTGTACTTATGCAGCTTGGTGTTTTAATTCTTAATAATTTAGCAGCATGATAGCAGTAGTGTTTGTGTGCGTGTGTGTGTGTGGTGTCTTATAAAAGATCGATCACGCAAGTAAACAAGAGCGATGCATTAGAACACACACAGCTACACACAACAACAACACCACCTCACACAATCTGCTGACAGCCCAACCTGGAGGCAAGTAAAAGCCCCCACACGTGGACCGCTGCCACGCCGTGTGCGTCAGCCACGACGGGGGTTACAGAGTTCTCTCTTTATGAGGTTGAAAGTAAGAAGAAGAAAAAAAAAAACTACACTTCTTTCCCCCTCCCTCCTCCCCACTGGTCGGCCACACCTACCTGAGCTTTCGGGCGGTCACCCAGCGCCTAGGGCCGGGTGGCACCGGGTCACCGACGCGGAGGCGGAGGAAGGGGGAGGAAGGGGGGGTCAGGAGACAGGCACCAAAGTGGGCGTTTTTCCACCAATGTTGTGTTACATGGCATTCACACCTGCTGTGCGTCAACGGCCGGTCAGACCGGGGCAAGGGGGCCTGGTGAAGCCGCCGTCGTCCCGTCCCCCCTCCCGCTCTGCGGGCGTCGACGAGATGGAAGAAAAGAGCAGGGCAGGGAAATTACAAATCCGCCTGTTCATGAAAAAAAGATATCCGGAACACTTTCGCCGTTTTCCCAGCTCCGGTTGTCGCGTAGCCCTCCTGTCCAGCATTAATATGTAAAGCCACGAGGCACTTCTTCGACCACCCCCTTCTTGTCAAACACCACGGAAAACACTGGAAATTGCCAGAAATAAAAGAAAAACAAACGTCGGTCCCGCTCCTCTTAAGATGAAAAAATATTTAAAAAACAAGAGAACAGGATGGTTTATATAGGCAGTGAAGCAAAATGGCGACTTTATTACGAAGGAGGAGGAAAGAAGGGGGGAAAAAAATCCTAGCGCTGGCTGGAGCTCGAAAGGGAGGCACGAAAAAAAAAAAAGATATTATAGGCGATCATATCGACGTCAGTTGGTTAGAAGCGAAGAAAACGACGCGATGGAAGAGGGGAGGAAGAAATCAAACAAAACAAAATAAATAAAAAAATTAAAAAAAGAGTATCTGCCGAGAAGCCGAAACGTCGTTCGGGTTCCGCACAGTCCTCGGTTCCTTACCTCGGGATTATTTCGGGGTTTTATTCGGACATGATCTCGGCGGCCGTTTACAGTATTACACTAGTGTGTGTTGGGTCACGCGCGTATCCACTCCACCTTTGACAGTTGGAACTACAGCCTTGAGGCAACTTGCGAACTCTCGCGTTATTATTATTATTATTATCGCGATATTCCAAATCGTGCGCATTAATACCGAGATTTCTCTCTCTCTCTCTCTCTCTCTCTCTCTCTCTCTCTCTCTCTCTCTCTCTCTCTCTCTCTCTCGTTCCGCCCGTCAAAGTCGCTGTTGCGCGGCGAGAAAACGACGCAGGGATTTCCTTCAAAAAAAATGAAAGAAAGAAAGAAATCAGCCCCCTCGAAGTGTGTCGGTCTGGTTGGTGATCAATGTTATTTCGCCGGGCTCTCCTGCCCCCCGGCAGGGTGGGTGGAGGAGGCGGTGGCGGTAGGTGGGGACCGGCGAACGCGACCGAATCAGACCCAGAAAATGATTGTAGTCCCGGCTGTGGCGGGCTACCCTGCTCGCCGTTACCTTCACGGAGCCCGATGCTTGCAGCCAATCACTCTTATGGCCCTCTCTTTGAAATCTTTTTTTTTTTTTTTTTTTTTTTTTTTTTTCTAAAAAAAAAAAAAAAAAAAAAAAAAAAAAAAAAGATAAAAAAAAAAAAAAAAAAAAACCCCCCGGGGAAAAGTAAAAAATAAAAAATTTAAAAAAAAAATTTTTTTTTTT
>CAAKHD010008727.1:127343-138035 GCA_901007705.1 Fistularia tabacaria | reverse complement strand
GATTGCAACGACGAATCTTTTGGGCCCCCTCTTTGGAATTTTTTTTTTTTTTTTTTTTTTTTTTTTTTTGCCAAAGTAAAAAAAAAAAAAAGCAAAATAGTGAACGTTCAAAATAAAACTAACAATAATCCCCCGGAGTCAAGGTCAATATTAAGACATTGAATAATCAAATTGGTTTTAATGGCAGGCGAACGTCACTTAGCCTAATTGTTATTTCAACCTCCGAGCTATGTGCACTGTTAACCCCCGGCTAAAAATAAATGCTAAGCATTTGGTTTTAACCCACGTCTTCCTCAAATCATTCACAGCATTTGCCAGCCCACTTAAGTCGGTTCGTCTCAGTCTTTCATTGGTGCCAGTCATCGTGACCCAATATTTCCCATTAGTGGAAATGATCTTAAAAACCATGATGTAATCAAGGCGTAAATTTGTTTCTGTTATTGCCAGCGGAGGGCAGGAGAGCCTCATCTTTGCACCGCGACCAGTTGCTCAAACGGGATAACTTACATGATCTATTTTGAATTGAAAAGAGACAAAGTGTTTAAATCCCTGGCTGATCACAATGATTATTCGCCTCGCTTAAAGCAGGGCAGAAACCAACCCTAAAATCAACGCCACATCATCAACCAAAGCACCCCCAATTCACCCCAATTCATAAACTGGCTTTTAAAGTCAAGCGTTGCTTCAGAAATATGTCAACCACAAGGACATCTACGGTTACAACTGAAGATACAAACTGCCTTGCCACAAACAGTGATTTTTTTTTTTCGATCAATTACAGTGAACAGTTAATGTCTGGTGTAGCTGTCGAGCATCGCTTTCCTTTAAAGCCTGGGTTTGTCGGCCACAAGGTGCCACTGGGGCGCAGTGTTGTCCCGCCATTCATCCAGTCCACGCTTCCACATGGCGACTTGGGCCTTCGCTGCATCTTTGTCACTCACCAGCGTGTTGGTGGCTTACATATGAAGGCCATATGTGTTGGTACAGAACACATATTGGGACTTGAGTCTGGTTCAGACTCAAGGGGATGCCGGATATTTCCGTGGGAGACCGACAGCTACCATTTTCTTGCAAAGTCTGCTCAGTTGATAGTTGACGTCTGCACTCTCCTTCCCCTTAGTGTCTCCTGATTAACTGAAGTGTTTGACCCATGACTAATTCATCAACCAGTGTTTTATATCCTCACAACACATCTGCCGCGGGACGAGCTAACTGGCTGCCGAATGATTTTACAAACTGGACATGTGAAGATATCCGCGTCCTTAAAAAAATGCTTCGACTTTGTTGTCTTTTGATCTTTCCAGTGTTACATGAGCGAGCGCTCCAGGCACATTGACTAATGATGCAGCCTTATATTGTACATTACCACTTAGATACTGGCCACAACGTTGTCTATTCCGGAGGAGCAGCTGCGTGGGGGCAGCTCAAAAGCAAACGATGGAGGGCCAAGATTCAGCTGATCAAAGCCACAAGTAGATAGGGATAAAACAGACTGGAGGGAGACATGTTCTGGTGTTTTAGCACAAAATGACAAAACAAAATCTTTCAATAGACGTTCTAAATGTCACAGAAAGAAAGAGAAGACACTTCATGGTAGGCAACACCTAATTTACTGCTCTAGCCAACCATAGGCTGCTCGGATTTGTCCTCCGTCAGGGTTGAGAGGGCCAATGTGGACTGAATCTGTTTATCACACATGCGCCTTGTTATTAACAGGTGAGATGCTTCACGTCTTGCGGTAATTGGAAGCCAGTGTGTTACTATTTGAGTGCGCTCGAGATGGAACCCCTCTTCAATGGATGCATAATTTATTTGCATTCCCAGAAATGGAGTTGTGGTCCCACATGATAGGTCAGTGCATTTATGCTAATGTGAAAAACCTTCAAATTGTATTTTTATACTCAGCTTAGCTTTGTTCACACTTTCCCTGGATGGCTTTTTTTTTGCACATTTGTTTAGGATATTTTATGGATATAAAAACAGAAGTAGGGTCTCTGGGCAAGGAGCAATTTAAGCACAATATAATAGAGGGGAAAAGGTAAAAGAAAAAAAAAACAAATCCAAGTGTCACAGGTTTTTCGAGCATGCATCTGCTGATTTCAATGGAGCTGGACAGCAGCATCTATGTGTGTTCTGTTTACTGGACAGCATTGCCTGACCTAATATTTCAGGAACCTCTGAATTAAGGCAGGCATACTCACTGTTGGCTGGGGTCCACGCATAAAACACAGTCTTCAATAATTTCCTTTCTTTGTTTTTGCTTTTGGTGGTTTAATTTTAGTGGCGTTTTGCTGTTTGTTTCTAATTGTTTTGAAAGCGTCTTGGTTTTTTTTTGGCTTCGGGTTTTAATGTCCTTTGAGATGCACGGCGAAAGCAGGTTATCACATTCTGTACAAGCAATGAAAGACCAGGACTATCACAGACCATAAACAGCGAGTATCCCAATTAGACTCTGGAAGCGAAGGACAAGCACATTGTGCATTTTCTTGTCTGTGAGTAGTTTGCTTAGCAGCTGTAATGAGCAGTGTAAAAGATGTGGGAAACGAGCCGGTGTCTAAAACAATTACGCTTCAGTTGCGCCCCGAGAACACTTTGGATTTTTTTTGAGGGAAAATTTGAGGCAAAACGCTTTTGAAGACGTCGCTATTTTATAGTACATTTTCGTCTGAAGCAACAAAACATAAAAATCATGAAATAGCTTCAACTCATTTAGTTTTATTCTAAAAACCCAGTTTTCATCATGTTCCACACCATATATCTTCAAATCTATGGAGCATTTTCCCCTTTTGCATTACAAACGTTCAATCAGTCATTGGACAAAACGAGCCCCAGGTGTATTTACAGTATACGACACATCAGGGAATCCAAAAATAACAATGTACTTTCTCTCTTTTAACAGTCAACTTATCACCATCGAAGGAAAGCTACAAGGATGTTGTGGGGAACCTTAAAATGATTTTCTTGAATAGCTGTCTGAGGCATTCTACAGTGATGTCAAAGGTGTTTGCATCAGTCATGCTGGGAACGTTGTACTGGAGTAGCTGTCGTTGCAGTCGGATTTGGGAGCATTTGAAATCTGTGTCACACCAGAAATCTGTGTCACACCAGGGACAGATAGAAGACTTTAGAGCTTCGCCCTTCTCCTTTGTATTGTTGAGGATGACATCTAGTAATAACATGCACAAATAAAAAGGGTGAGGCTGGTAGGTACCGCCACTCTAAGTGTATTTTCCTCAGCAGACAATCGTAATGCAGGTTTAAAATCATATTCATGTTTAAACTCATTTTAGTATTACTTATTCCTCTCTGACTGCCTCTTTTTTCAAGCAGTTCTTTTAAAAGTATTTCTTCATCAAACAGTTGCATGGTACACTCTGTGGCAAACGTGTGCATCTTATTCAACATGTCTTACATTGTGTGTGTGTGTGTGTGTGTGTGTTTGAATGGGTTAACTCTCCTTCTCTGTCACACTTGCACACAACATTATGCAGATGAATCGCCAAACTGAAGGTCTGATTATGGCAATATGCATGCAACTTTTAAGTTTGTTTGTTTTTTTCCATTCATCAAAACAAGAATTCCAGACCTATGGACTTGAGAGGGAATACTCCCGATCAGAATCGACTACCATGTGGGCATTGATAAAATACATAAAGATCAGCTCGGATTTGTTTCCAGAACACCGTTGTTTGGTACATTCTCATTATCATAGCGCACACTGTCATTTAAATGAGCATCTGTGTCTTTTTGAATATCTCTGGGTTCAAAGGTTCAGGTGATATTAACTATGCTGAGAATTATTCATATACTGACCTTAAGCACAAGAAAGAGAGATTGTACATGTAAAGGTTATGTTAAACATACAGTACAAGCCACAAAGTTTGTTTAAATGGCAACATCAGTCCAATTCAAAAGAGGCAGATATCCAAAGGGACATTTCCTATTCTATAGCAAATCTCAGTGATGGATCTACATCTTCACTCTGGTTGTGAATTTTGCATCCTATCATTATGTTACAGTTGGCATCCCTGCCCTGAGTGGGGCTTTGCCTCTGTCCGAGAGTCTTTATAACAGACAGGCCGCGTTGAATCGGAATCCTCCAGACCGGTTGACATCTAGTCTGTATGCCTGTCGCCAACCCTTTCACTCGCTCATTCTGGGCCGGCATATCTGAAGACAGCAGCTCTTCCATGGAGATGTATTGTAATAGGGGATGGGAAAAGATGCTGCCAAATGGGCCCTGGGGTGAAGCTAAGAGAAATTTCCAAAGGAGGCTGGAAAGAGAGAAAAGAGGGGAAGGACATTATACAATTACGATTCATTCAAAGTCAAGAAAAGCAAACCAAACCAAAAACACATAAAGAGAATGAAATGTAGCAGCAGTGTTATTCAAAATGCCCCCAGTAATTCTTGTATGGTCAAGCATACCTTTCTGTATTGTAATCTCTCTGTTAGTTATAGTGCGTCTGAATAAATGCTTCACTGAACTCTCTCAATTGTGGAAAAGCTAGTCAGAGTAACATGTTGTACTCAATCAGCATGTCATTGGATTTACAGATTAACTAAAAACACAAAGATTTCTGCAATGTCATTAATGTGTGCCGTTGGAAAGGCACCTCACATTAAAGGTAATTCGTGGTAAAAGAGTCAGGAATTAGAAATAGAATTAAATGGGTTTGTGATGGAACACAGATTTAATTTAAAACATTTTGAACATCCTTCTGTGGACCTCATGGCGGTTGATGTCCATAAATAAGCATAACAGCTACATATTTATGGTTATGAATGTTATTATACAGACCTGTTGCTATATATCATGGCATTTATGCAGCTCCGAAAACACCCATGGTTTTACGACGAAGGACATAAACTATAAAAATAAAGTGAGACAGCTTGCAATAAAAATACTTTTTTCACAGATGCAACCAGGTGGTTTCCCTGATGGCTACACAATTTTTCCCATCCTCAATCGGCACTGAGTGTAGCTGGGAGAGGAGACTTTTCTTGCCTGGCATTTCAGCTCAGAACTGATAGCGGAAGATGACGCGCCACCTGTCTGGAGCCTCAGAGAGACGTGCCAAGCCACCGGGGGTGAAAGGGAACTTCGAAGGTAGAAGGATGGAAAGGCAAAAAATATATCTCGAGGCTTGTGCAGACACACAGAAAGTCTCTCTGATTGAAATCATTTTAAATGAGCTCCCAGGGGAGCCATCGCAGCCTGCACGCAGCCAAGGAAGTGGAGGGACGGTTACATGCAAAATGTGATCTACGAAGGAAATACATGACGCTCCTTTATCTCTCCGCTGTCTGTTGCAGGGCGCGCCATTCACATCCACGTGCGTCGCGACAGTTCAGCTGGTCGGTGCCACATGGCGTCAAGCTTAGTCGGGATAGGCAGGATCACAGGAGCGTTTCAGAGCTACAAGGTAATCAAGCTGCTTCCTACATAAACAAGGTGCTTTCTCATAATAGTTCTTTTGTGGTAGGCAGGCGGGTGAATGGGATCACTGGGGCTATTCGCAGTCATCTGGTTACAGCTAAATACCACTAGCAGATGGCTTCACACAAAAGCATACACTGACTTTGATGAAAATTTGATGTGTTCAGAAGGAGGGAGGCGCTGTCAATTCATTATAAAGATAAACTAACAGCCACAGGCTCAAAATAATAATGAGGCTAGATCTCTCACTTGGCTCTGATCTGAGTCCCCCTTCTCAAAGCTTTCCAGATGTTGCAGCAACCCCTGCACCCCAACAAGCTATATGGCTTAGGGCTCCGCAAGACTTGTTCCCTAACTTTTCCCCAACACCGACTATGTGCCTTGATGAGAACTACACAAACTACAGAAGGTGAAGTGCCATAAAATATAAACACAAGTGACAGGGCTCTGTGTATACATGCGGGATTCTTGCATAGAAGCGCGATGCTTTAATTTAAATAAAGATAACCCCTCCACCCCCAACCCAAATTCTGTAGCTGCTCGCGACTTACAAATACAAGTTTTCCCCGATTTGAAACTCTTCCCAGAGGTACCATGACAATGCCACCACTGTTCAAAACCCTTATACTCACAATGCACCAAACTGTAGCCCTTAGCAGTGACTGTAAAATACATTAACATTATGGAAAAATATGATATGGAAGGAGTAGATTTTGCAGCGAGACATTGCTTTTATTGACATGACAATTTGTTCGCTCATGATTTTCTCGTGAAAACTTTGTGAAAAGTTTTCCATAGAAGGAGACAAATCATAATCTGTCACGTAAATCTCGCCTTCATCTCAGTACATGCTGGAAGGCGACTATTATATAATTTGTCTGTATTCTACAACCCCTAAAGGAATCCAATAGATTTGGGTTGCATATGAGATTAATTAAGAAAGATCCATTTTTAAGTCTTCAATACATCTCAACTACTGAGTAATAAACCAGGAGCAGAGCAGTGACGTGCTCACACAAACCATAAGTGTTGATATATACATGGCGTATATTGTGTGTATATGTATTTTTATCGTGTTTTTTAAGGCATTCTGTTTACATGTTGATCGTTGAGATTATGTTGTGTTGTGTATTGTTCATGAAAAAGCCCAGCGAGGGACAAGAGATGAAACTTAACAGCTTTAAACTTGGTTGCATTCTTTGTAATGAAACTGTCAAACTGTGTCGTCCCACTGCAAAAACACTTATATTACATTGACACTATATTCATGTGTACATTTTCTATCGAGCCTGTAAAACACAAGAGAAATGTACTTTTTAAAAAAAATCATTTTCTTATTTTCCTTTTCCTTTCTTTTCCGTAGGGGACAATGTTTTAACAAGAGTAGTGGGGTTTAACAGAGGTAGCAGAGGTTGTGTTTCCTTGAGTGTAAAATGATATCCGTGGTCCTTCTGCAGCAGAGATCAGCGTGGATAGCGTGGAGTGTGAAGTCACACCGCCTCCATGTATCACTTCTATCAGACAAATATTTTATTATCCGTATTCTTCCATTAACCTCCTCTCTCGTGTTATCGGTTGCATTCATCCCCGGCATGCGGTCGTCTGTTAATGCATCTCGTCTTCAATCACAGCCTCCCCGTCCTCTTATTTTATTGCCATCTTTTCTCAATTCACTCTGCTCTCTGTATTCAAAGTGTGCTCCTCAGGCTCACGCCTGAGGTAAAGTGACATCATCTGTGCTATTTCATAGCACATCTTCTTTACCAAAACGAGCGTGCAATCAATATTTCATTTTTTAGTGACGGTGTTTGAGATAAAACAGACCAGACGGGCGAGATGACATGACACCATTGTGTCGGGAGAATCGTGCATGGAGGAAAAAAAAAAAAAAAAAAGCTATCTGTTTGCGATAAGTTGTGTCCCCCGAAACAGATTCCTACAGTTAAAGTAAGTCATTGTACAGAGAAATGTCTCAAAATACTGACTACGGAGATCATCTTAAAATGATCTTGCAATAGAAAAGTGCCTTTTTTTAACTTTGCCTGTAGCCAAAAAGTCACAGCAACAAAAAAAAAAAAAAAAAAAAGTGGGAAGGAGAGAGTCAAATGGATATCGTCATGGAAGGAGGCTACAGGGGCATATTCTAAACCTTGAAATTACAATAGCTCGATAGGAATCCCAGGAAATCAGAGTTTAATGCCCCAGCAGAGATACAAGCTAGGTAAACAAACCCTTCTTTGGCAGACAGATAGAGTAAAGTGGCCTCCAAGATTATCTATGAAGCACGGAGGACACGAAACACAAAGTCACAAATACTGTAAATCTATAACAGTGAATATAAAATATATCTATTATGACAAACACAGACGACAAAATACAAACCTTATTTCATGGAATCAGAAAGTCTTGTATCATGAAACTCACAAAGTATATTTTATAGCATAGGAACATGGGTTTTTCCAAGGCTATTCAGACTTTCAGACTCCATCCAACAGACTGATGGCCGTTGGTTGTTCATGCAGAGGGCAGATATCTCAGAAATCCTGCCAATGTTCTGTCCGTATATGGAGTTGAAGAGGAGTTATATCAGGTACCAGGAGGAGAGGCCTCTGGGGGCCGAGCGCAGCACACCGATTCTTCTGATTCTCCTTCACACCGGCAGCTTCCAATGCTGGGCAGCGACATAATGAACATTTTAAATAGTGACGTCATAAGAAGACGTCTATCAGTATTTGGAAACGAGTCATTCTGTTATGTAGGTTTCTCAGTAATTTGAAAAAATAAAATTGCTTTTTGTTGAGATAATTAATTATTGTGCAGAAAATGTCAGAGCATCTTATTAATTTTTGAAAAACATTCCCATAATCTCCAGACACAGTTAATACCTTATTATCTCAGAACTTTTCTCCATTTATTAGAAACCATTTTTGTTGAAATTCCAAACTCTGGACCAAAGCGACCCATTCTTTATCTCTGAAAATGTGTGTTACCCAAGCCTGAAGGTGCATAAATAAGCTGTACTCTTTATTTTTATCTCACTGGGCTCATCCTTACGCGCACACACACACACACACACACACACACACACACACACACACACACACACACACACACACACACACACACACACACACACACACACACACACACACACACACACACACACACACACACACACAAACACAAACACAAACACACAAACACACCATCACTTACTCCTGTACCGTTCATTCAACAGCGAGAAATGGTCTTGTCTCCACATCGCATTCCTTCTCAAACCAGGCGGGCAAAGGGCAGAAATGTTAGATTCCCCTGCCGTGCCCGTAGCCGCTCTGGCTTCATTCAAGCACAGTAGTGCCGGATTGATGCTTACGTT
The DNA here is from genome assembly GCA_901007705.1 of Fistularia tabacaria. Classification (NCBI taxonomy): domain Eukaryota; kingdom Metazoa; phylum Chordata; class Actinopteri; order Syngnathiformes; family Fistulariidae; genus Fistularia; species Fistularia tabacaria. The sequence continues at coordinate 129,219 of CAAKHD010008727.1, read as the reverse complement.
AAAACACGCCGTCACCGGCGACTTATTTCACATTCGGGGTGTTGAGAATTACATCCGTTCTGCGGGTGTTTTGCAAGTAAACCAAAACGCTGACATGTGTTTCGCGATAGCGCCGATGAGAAGACGATGGTCCTTCAGTAAACATCCAGACATTTCACCCTGAACCGTGAGAGTTAACGTGTTGGCTGAGATCACTTGTATCCAGCCAATTGTTAAAAGAAGTGCTGCAGTGACGTTCTTTACATTCTCGGTCTAACGGACATTAATTTCTGAGAGATGGGAAAGATGTGTTGCTTGAATGGTTATTTTTCTGTTCGGGTTTAATGGCGGGCTTTCATCTCTTCGCCCCTCAGCTATCACATTATAAACTCCCATTATTACCTCAAATACGTTCAACGTGCCTGACCTCCCTCAACTCTGAATATTCCACAAACCTTGCAAACCTCAGGTGTTTTAAAAAAAAGGCCACCAAATTAGCTGGTCCTTACAGCTTTGAGAAGTTGCTGAACTGGCAAATTGCTTTTGCTTTCCTCTATTAGAAAATTTTAAAAAAATGTACGACAGCAATTCAATTATATATCTGCTCTTTCGGCTAATTTAAAGGCTTTAAATCAGTTTAATCTAAGTTAACAAGCGCACTTGGCGCACCTGTCATTAAAGAAAAGTTAGTGTGATTTTTAAAAGGTCTAGATAATAATTAAGAGATTAAACTGCGCTTTTATTTTTATTCCAAGTACGGCTAAGTGGTTTCATGTTCCTGTCAGGTGATTGTGACATCTCTGCGTGCATGACAATCGAAGGCGTTAGGGACGCAGTTGGACACCCTCACAAACTGTGAGGGGGCGGAGCAACAGTGCATGTATTGGATCAATTTAAGTCACAAACAGAGCTGATGAATACAAGGGGGGATGGTTCTATGTACACACCCCCACCTGTCAGGGTTTCTGTGTAAGCGTGTCGATTACCGACAACAATAGGCTCTTTCTAGCGAGGCTATACACATGAGTGACTGACAGCATTATATGCAGTCAATTCGTCAAAATCAGCATCTCTACACTTCATGGCTCTTATTGGGTGTGAATAAAAAAAAAACAACACTGCTGTCTTATATTCAAGTTGTGCGTTAAAAATAAACTCGGCGGCAGATTAACCAGTGTACCCTTGCTCCTTGATTCTCCAGCGTGACAGCGTTTCTTCCCCTTGCCCCTCTCCTGTCCAGATGCATTTTGGAAAATGAGACATCCTTCCAGATGGCACACAGAGTTCAATTTCCAGGTCACAGGCACGGGGGACGGAGGCGAGAGGAGATACAAATTACGGAGATGAGAGAGCCCGCTGCATCTCATTCGCCCATTCGAACTCATATTTACAGGACAGTTTGACTGTCCCGAGGCACCAAAATATTCCTTCAGGGTTAAAGTGTAGACTTGGAAAAGCCCTTAGCTGGTATTACTGTGTTTACTTTTAGCATCACACATCATAGCGCCCTTCTGCAGTATCTGAAAACATACACAAATGTGACTGGTCTATTCAGGGATCTTTAACGCGACCCCATCCTCTCCTTCAACTCCATATCTTCAGCAGATATCGCTGTGTCATGCTTGGAAAATCTACTTTCAGCCCAGGATATGGCCGGCAAGACGTTCCCTGGACCGAAAGCAGCTCAGGGAAGGCTCAAAACGGACGACACGCCCGGAGCCACTGTCACGAATTGACAGGTGTGCGCAAATGTGAGCTCTTCACATAAAAAAAAAAAAAAAAAAAAAAAAAAAAAATTAAATGACTTGTAGCATCTGTTTCTATCATGAGCCGACATTAAAAGCAAAACAATTGCATTTCTAATTTTCCTGAATAAAAAAAAACGGGGTTTTTTTCC
>CAAKHD010008727.1:110306-127048 GCA_901007705.1 Fistularia tabacaria | reverse complement strand
AGTGTGGCCCTTAAAGGTAAAAAAAAAAAAAAAAAAAAAAAAAAATTAAATGACTTGTAGCATCTGTTTCTATCATGAGCCGACATTAAAAGCAAATCAATTGCATGTCTAATTGTCCTGAATAAAACAAAACTGCGTTTCTGTCCAAAGTGCGTGAAGGAAAATGAGACCGATTTGGACCAATATTTCGAACATTTTGGGCTCTGCTGTTGGGAATGCTCTGTAAGAGCTAAATGACCTGGAAACTTTGGTAAGAGTACGCCGAATTGCTTTAAAATGCTGCAAAGCTCCTCATAGTTGAATGGAAACTCAATTTAAAAAAAGGGTCAGAGAAATGAGCATGTGCAAGTCTAGAACTGCGGATGACTTTGGGCGATCATTCAGAATAGTCGCTGTATTGCAACAATCTCTAGTGGAGAATTCAATGCCAGTTCAACGGAAATAAAGGAATCTCTGAATGTTTCTTTTGAACCCATCAGGAAAACAACTACGCTGAGAAGCCAAAACAGCTTCTTGAGGGGCAAAGCCACGGCAACAGAACAATACTTGCCAGCTGTGATTGACCGAGCCAGTTTATTGACGGCCGGATAATAAAAGTGTTTACTACGGCCGTGATTCAGCGGAAGGGCAGCGCATTTACAACTCCCGTCGAGGAAAATCACCCGCAGCCACAAACAATTGCACTGCGATGTTCATCTTCATGTATGTCGCAGCAGGCGAGCATGGTCTCAGACTGCCTGTCAACAATTTACCCTGAGGTTTCCCAACATCCTCAGAGTGGGTGCATCTTTCCATCTGTCGCTGTTTTGTATGAATGTCTACAAAAATAGGCAAAACTGAAAAAATATCAAGAATAAATGCACAAGCATTGTTACTTACTTCTGCTAAGAAGCTGCAGGTTGCGGACCTCTTCTCTAACCTGCAGCTGGAGAACCTGCTGAAGGACCTCTTGTCTCAGCGTCTCCTGGACGATTCCCATTCTCTGCAGCTTCTCCCCGTTCAAACGCAGCAGCGCCCGTCCTGCCAGGAGGAGCCGTGTTTGGATCAGGACATCAATTCAATTTCTGTCTCTTTACATAAGACTGGCATCAGCTGAAGAATTCGATTAATATCGATCACATCTTTAACATTGGTGGTGGTGTCTGAAAATCTGAAACAATAGTGATGATAATAGTACTTTTTCTAAAAAGAAATCTGGTACATGACTGAATTACACACAACTCAAAATTTATGAGCTGACAGTTAAAAGACTTTCTGAAGGAAAAAAAGAAAATCCCTTTCTCCGACGCTCAGTTAGAAAATTGTATATTTACAAAAAAAAAATAAAACAGCATTCATGTATTTTAAAGAGCCAGCTGGATAAGAAATATCTTTAACTACAATTATAGCTAAAAGGAAAATATACATCCGATTCAATGCACCACTCTGATATGATCAAGACGACCCCCCCCCTCCATGTCATTATTATTATCATTATAATTATTATAAACCAGGCTTTTTTTTAAAAGTTAGTATGGCATTGTTGCTTTTTGCCATAGTGAATATTTAAATGATGAAGATCTGAGGAGAAAAATGTATTCTGAGATGTGAACAGTAGAATAATTTACGACTAACAGTTGAAGTACTTTAAGCTTGTAGAGCCACACTTATCCTCCCCCCGGCCCCGGTTTCTGTGGCTGAGTTTTCCTCAAGATTCAACATCGGGTGACAAACACATACACATTTAACGTCCCATTAACTGCAGCAAACAGCATTTACAGCCATCCTCATTCACAGCCATACGGCGGCTACAAAAATGACGCCGGGGCACGCGTGGTGAAATAACGTTCACACATCCACGTTACTACACGGCGGAGTTACGTCCTTCGCAGCGGCGGAGGAATCCATCATACCTGCAGCAACTCTGTGCGATGCCCATATCATAATTAGACTCATTACTCATACAATTCACCCCCCAAATCATTAAATCCACTCCCATCTCCTCCCCCAGCTCACCAATGCACCGCCTGCACCTCCTCTCTCCATCCTATTATATGTAAATGTCCTACAAGGTGCTGTAATAATGTATGCACGTTGGACTTTGTTACACTGCAACTCTCATTTCTTACTTTCTCCTCTGAAAGCCAAACCCCTGCTTGCCTAAATGAAAACATCATGCAACCTTTCTGTAGCCTTAACAAATTCCTACCCTAACTATGTGAGCATTTACATAATAGGACCTTAAAATAGTTGTATTTTTTTCAACATTCTGTAGGAAGAGAGCGAGAGCAGTCGGAAAAAAAAAATGCACATAACAGAATCAAAAAGGGAAATGAAACTAGGGTAATGCAGAAAAAAAAAAACAAAAAAAAAACATTGAAGCACTATGTGCTCTGTCCTTTTTTTAAAGCCCATAAAATATAAATGTCCAGTAGTCATACTTTACAAGTGTGGGTGAAACAGTGGAGTTTTCCAAATGGCTCAAAAAATCATCTTCATTTGCTCTTTAGTTCAACCCTTATTTATTCATGTGTCTAAAAATTCCCTGCAGAAGGTTTACGGAGTGGGACGACTCCGCGGCCTCCAGATGTTTGACCTCTTTGTTTCACTTGAGTCATCGGCTGACCAAAGCACACGCGCAAATTAAAAATGCAGCACTGTCCGTTCCGATGTTTTTCTCATTTCCCACTCGACTGTGCGTATGTCTGCGTACGTCCCCGAGCCTATGGAATATATTTAATGTAAGGATTTTATACGGTCCGCGGTGCTGACATCAACCTCCCGGGTTGTTTTGAAGTCAACGTCAAAGTCTGATACATCAGGACGCCACTGACCTGTACTTAAACCATGTTTGACTGTGTCCCCACAAATAGACACTTTACAGTTCCCAGTTCTTTGTGAAATTTGTTTCAATCAAGTCAGGACGAAGAAATTTCGCTTGTCCTTGCCATCCAACCCAATGGGCTTATGCAGAAAATAGCTACATCTACTGAGGGCAATATTACAACAATAATCTAACATTGACCCCCTACACGCACACACACACACACACACACACACACACATATGACTATATTTCATTTTCTTACACATACAAATCACTCTGGCATACATACACACCTGTTACAGAATATACACAACCATTACTAGTCTCTTCCTCCCATCTACCCTACAGCTTTCCTGTGTGTGCTTGGCAACTGCAGTACAAGTTCGTCCTAGCAAAACAATGCCCTTGCCGTGTGTTTGTGTGTGCGTGTGTGTGTGTATGTGCGCACGTGTAAACGAGACGGCGCAGATGAATGGCGCTCAAATCAATTCCCTACAGACAGACGTAATACAGCTCTTAATAATTGCCTGCAGAAAGGGAAAGTAGTGCTGTCAAAGGAAGAAAAGAGACACAAAAACAAAAGCTGCTTCAATGGAGATCGCCTCTCTCAATTTGGCTTCAAAATAAATTGCTTATTAACAATGTCTGTTGGCAAATAGGAAGCACTTCTGTCTTGGCTGGGACAATAATGACTCGTAAAACAATCCGAGGAGCATTCCAGAGAGGAGGTAGACAAAAACACTTTTTAAATGGATTAATACGAATAACACATTCTGACATGTGTGCTTGTATTGTTCCCTATTTGTATTTAACACGCTTTATTTCACCATGTGGTCCATATGGTTTATTCTCTCTATTTTCATGTTGATTTTTAAAATGTGATTCAGAATAGTGCTGTTTCGATAGCAAAGTGGGGAGTTTTTGCAGAAACAGCTGGAGTGCAATCCCGTCCGCAGGAACACATCAGGAGCCGGCCTGACTTTCTTTACCTCATGATCAGATCCGACTGGGGAAATGAAATCATTTTAACTTGCCTTCGTTGGGATACATCTGCACATGAACCGAGGACAGCAGGTGACAGCATCCCAACCGCCTGGAAGCCTAAATCTTCAATCTACTATTGAAAATTTCAATCACAGCTCAGAGAGCATGTATATAATAAAAATGCATCAGGACACCCGGTGTGACTGAAAACCATATTCACAGGTGTAACATCTCAAACTGCAGAAATTGGATCACCACCGTTTTGTGCGTATTACCATGAGTCACTGTCATCATCTAATGTTACAGTTGGAAACATATCTGTTTTTGGTAACACAGCTAAATGAAGCGTAAACATACATGGTTATCCTCGGGTCAGCACTGATGCAGTGGAGCCATGAGGGCTAGAATGGCAGTCTATGAGTGGAGAGGTTACTGCTCCCTTTCCTAGCATCATACTGACTCCTGGTAAGCAGGCAGGAGCTTATTATTGCAGAGACCTCCATTATCAGTGTATGTCCTGTTATTTGTTCATCCTCTGGAGATGCTGAACAAAGTTCGATGCATTAGCTGAATAAATGGAACCCGTTTATCGTCAAGCTTGAATGAAATTTTCCTAACTTGTCATGCACATTTAACTGTGTAACGAGTACTGTAAACCCACAATGTAATTCCAGGAAGTGGAACAAATTGCAATATTAATCATGCAACACCATAATCTGTACAGAGGATTATAAATTACACAACACACACCATTCCCGGTATTTGACGAATAACTGATGATGGACATATCGTTAATATTGTTAATGTATGAATATCGTCTTTCCTTCTATTTGATCTAATACCTTTGGGACGCTGTGTTATGGTAAAAAAAAAAAAAAAAAAAAATGTTAAGTACAAAATCATAGCGTGAACCTTTTCACTCAAATTATTCTGATCCCCGTAGGCAGCTTGTTCACCGGAATGACGCCCTGACAGAGAGGCAGCGAGAGACATGATTACTTCTGGGTCACTGGAAAAAAGACGATACAGACGGAGAATCTATTTCAGACCCCGACATGTGTCCGTACGTGCATAAGGCAGGGAAATGTCTACTGACGTCGTTTATCTATTTTCTCAGACAACAATAGGATATGTTCCAGCAACATTTTCATGAAAAAAATAAAGGTTAGAGCAAATAACCTATGCAAAAAGAAATCCAGCTGGACATCTGCAAGTGAATACATAGATATAATTGGATCTAAGCCTCCCTCTCTCCCTCTTTTCCAGTTTTAGAATACATAAATGAAAAAAATCTGATAACAGAAGCTGTAATTATAATCGTGTCAACCCCGGAGCTAATGTGTATGTATTTCTCAGTGTGTATGCAAATGCGAACGAACAGCGGTTGACCCGACGCCGTGCAGAACAGCAATCTGTTCGCTGCCTAACACAAAAAGAGAAACCTCTCAACTGTCTTGTCTGTCAGGACTCGGGATGTGCCAGAATACATGTGCGATTGTGTGAGACCATGCTCATGTCTGTGCGTTGCATTAGCGGTTGGCGGGGTGTATGCGCGATAACACGCGTGTGTGTCTCTTTGTGTGGGAGAGGGCTGTTGTTTGAACTTGAAACGTGATAACCCACCATTTTTTCCGCAGATTTGCTTTTCTTCACCAAAAATAGGATGTGCTTTCGTTACCACACATGAATGCCTTTTAAATCTCCTTTGGAGAGATTTGGGTATAAACCTGTTTCCAGTTGAAAAAGCTAAGCTGTGGAACCACAGACCTAAAATTAAACTTGAGTGAGAATCGGTGAGCATTTTATGCCAATGGTTGGAAATGTGTTACTCCAGGGGAGCATCACTTTCGTGCTTATTAAAAACAGTACCATGGACAGAATTCCCAGAAATTGACAGATAGATATGATCAGAGAAGTCTTATGCAGTCGGAAGCACTGATCATTTCTAAGGATAGTTCCCACAATTCCAGTAAATGGTCTCTACTTATAAAACTGTTTCCAACGGCTTTACACTTGATAGTCACACACCGACGGCTGCAGAGCTGCCGCGCAGGGTGCTAACCAGACCATCGGGTGGACTGGGCCGAAGACACTCGGCACGCAGACGGGGGGAGCTGGGGATCGAACCGCCAACTTTCCAACTGGAAGGATGTCCGCTCTACCCGCTGAGCCAGAGTGGCTACACGTACTTGAGGCAGGAAGTGCTTTGGTGACAGGAAAACTCCTTTCTGCAAAGTGTGACAACTACTTCCTGTCATTTGACTATCCTGTCTTTGCACTCAAACTTCCCATCGAGAGGCCGAGATGTCGTTTTGAGTAATTATGTCAACATTTTTCAAATCAAGTTAAATAAAATAAGAATTTATACTTTATTAATCCCTCGTGGGGAAATTCCTTCTCCATCATGGATGAAACATAAGCGGTTGGCTGCCGTCTAGCAGCGCCAGGGCAGCAGTTGGGCGATCGGTGTCTCGCTCAACAGCACTTTAACACACTGGGACAGGGGTGAGCAAACTTTTTGATTTAGGGACCACAATGGTTTCTAAAAATTTGACAGAGGGGCCGGGCCAGGAACAGACGGATGGAGTGTTTGTGTGAACTAATATGAAGGACATCGATAGAACAGAAGTAAATGGAAAAGCCATTACATGAAATGATTTGACCTTTTAGCAAATCATGAATATGCAAGGCTCATTGTAAAAGGTGTTTTCCAAATGCATCGATTTCATAACACAGTCACATTCAGTTTCAGTGGGAAATGTGTTGTTCATCTACATTTTTTGGAGTTGTGTTGTGGCAATTCTCAGGATGGATCCGAAGGTGTTGGTCAGATAACCTGGATCCGTGACTGTCTTTGTTGGTGTTCATGACGCTGAATGTCTGCTCACATATTTAGGTCGAGCCAAACAACTTCAGCATCTTATGTGTCGTCCTCTGGAGGTTTAGAAACATTGCTAATCGCTCATTTGAAAGCCAGCCTAAAACTTGACTTGGGTTGCCATGGTTCTAGGTGCTTTTCCCGTTGGTTCCGCCTTGTCAATTGATTTTGTCCACCAGGACAGCTGCCACCCATGCAGGGCAATCAGTGCGGACCTGGTTGCATTTGTCTGCTGTGGGAAACCTCCTGGAATTGACCCTGTCTTTACCCACGCTCCCTCGCCACGCTTCGCGATCCCTCACCCTCTCCGGGTTTTGCACTCTCCAGCTGGACTTCGGGGACCCCGCGTTGGCTTGTCCGTCTTCCCGCTACCTCCCTTGCCTGTCTCTGATTTCCATGCTTCATCTGCATTCTGCTATTATGAACTGCCAGAGCCTCAGTAAAGCCTTTTAACTCTTTCTCTGTTGGTGTGGAATCGTGGTGTTGTAATTGGTCCGTACCCCAACCGTTACATTGGTACTTGACTCGAGAATTGTGGTTTGTCCGTGAAAAAGAAATTGATAAGTCTGTAAATTAGCCGTCAACCTCTGTGCCACGGCCACCCGGTCTTGCGTTGACTGCCCCCAAGCAGAGTTAAAGATGATATTTTATTCTTTGAAAACCACAAATATTTCAGGGAAAAGGTAAATAAGTGTGGCTTAATTAAAACGCCCCCGGGCCCATATATAGCCCGCGGGCCATAGTTTGCCCATGCCTGCACTCGGATGATCCAGGAATCGAACCAGGAATATTCGGTTAATCATGCAGTTAATTAATGTAGATAAACGTTACCTTTAAAAGCCATCATTCAAACGTTAAGGAAGTACTTGGGTAAAAAGAAAACTCCTTCCTGCTGAGAGTGAGAGCTACTTCTTGTCTTCGCACTCAAACCTCCCATCGAGAGGCCAACATGTTGTTTTGAATAACTATGTTTAAATCAAATTAATCATGCAGATTAATTAATCTAGATAAACGTTACTTTTAAATGCCCTAATTCAAATGCATTATACCAGATGGTCCATTTTACAGGACTATCAGATGGTACCACCACCAGTGCAGTGAAGCAGATATAAACTCATGAATATCCTGATAAAACAGAACTATATCTGTAATACATCAGATTGATAACACATTTATCAACATGCGAATGAAAATCTATCTCACAAGGAGAAACTTTTCTGACAATTTCTAGCATCTTGCGAAAAAGGCATGACATGTCGTTCAAGACGCATACATAGAATCACCTACGGAAATATCCAGATCAGTTTTTGGTTTGATTTATTTCCTCACATAACATCGAGCAATACACTGTTTTTCTTCTTAAAACAGTGAAGTGCAACATGGAAGTCCTTGTAAATGAGACGCGTCGAAATACTTCATGGTACGGTACCTGTGATGGCGTGATGAGAGAAGGCCTCTACATAAGTCAAGTAGTTGTGAGGGCAGTGTTTCTTAAGCCACTTGCACACGTCTTGCTGAGTCCACAGCACCACAGGCTTGGACAGACTGGATAACGTTGGACTGGTGTGATAAACAGCAAAGGCTTCACCTGGATGCAGCTGAAACAAATGAGAGGAAAACAAATGCACATTCCGTATGAGACTCAACCCTGTCGCATCAACACAAATATAATGTTAGAAAATCCTTTGTTTGAAGGTCAGTATCTCCAAAGTCTCAATAACTGTATGCTTCAGAAAGGAAATATTAGTTTTTCAAGCAGTGTGTTTCTAGGACAGTGCAAAAAAGCATTTTCAAAATGATCTGTTTTTTACCCATATTAATAGGATAGATGATATTTGAGACCTTTGGGGCTTTGGAATCTATCCCAGCTGCAGAGCGAGAGGCGGGACCAGCCGATCACAGTGCCACATGTAGAGACATACAACCATTCGCTCTCTCATTCGCACGTCTGGGCAATTCAGAGACTCCAACGAACCTCCTGCATGTTTTTGGACTGCGGGAGGAAACCGGGGATCCCGGAGGAAAACCATCAGGGACTTTCTAGCTGTGAAGGGGCCCAGGCCGCCCGGTACTAATAACCTTTCAAACCTAATTTTGAAAGAATTCAAAGCGGCGATATTTTCTCTGAGTCCCTCTATTTCTGAGCCCACTACTGTTAAAACATATCTTATTTCAAGCCTGGTGGGCACTGACAGGATCTGGTAATGCTGCGACCGGGGGGTCCTGATTTCCCCCGACCGCAGCATTATTCTGTCAGCATAGCATCAGAGGCATTTAGGTTTCCTTATATTTCAGTTATTTGCAAATATACCCGATATCCTCATGTGCATTTCTTGCTCTCCTCTCCAATTCACACCCGACAAGCTGTCAGACGCGAGGCAGGCCTTCGGATACTGATAGAGTTTCGGCCAAGTAGCGGCAGAACACACAATTATCTCCTCGGTTCATTGTGTTTAGCTCGCCTTTGCGTTCTCACATCTCATCATTGCACCGAGCCAACTCCATAACAAAAGATTCGACTAACTTTCCACACCATAAAACTAGGATTGCTGTCAAATTCTCCGCTCTTTAAAAAGACTACATTCAATGGGGATTATGAAGAAGGGAATGCCGTACGTGTAAATACCTCCTTCACACACACACACACACACACACACACACACCGGTTACTGAAACACACTCTTTTTTTTCCCCACTGAGGATACAAAGACCAGACTCACATCCATAGCTAGTACCTACTTTTCATATCTACTACCTTTATTGCACTCTTGACAATTTCATCGACCACATACTAAGATGTAGCTGGTCTGACTCCTGAGTCTGTTCTGCCTTGTAGGTCTTAATTAAAACAAGTCTATTTATATTCTCTGGTGTGATTGCTGAATTAGTGAATATGCACATAGTTCACATTTGGTGGGGCTATACTGAAGGCACTAAAATAACCCCGAATTACTGCTCACGACATCATTTTTATAGAATTTGTCGCTCGGGCTACGGAGGCTCTTACTCCGTGATGTTAAAAGCTCCCTCATCTCTGAATGGCCGTTGCATCCGCTTGCAACGAGGCTGCAAACGTGCCATTTTAATCACCATTGTCTTTACAATCATCATATTGATTTACGTGTAGTAATTACCGGGTTGGGGGAGATGCAAGCCTTGGATAATCACTGACAATGGTAGATTTAACAAGGTAAATAGATCTACAGTTCAGGTGGAGGCGCGCAGAAGCTAATGTTTGCTCTCCTAGGAGCAAGAAGAAATGGCATAATATCACATATATAATATTTTGGCGGCACATCTGCTAATGAGGGTGCGACTAACCCGGTGCTTCAGTTTTTGTCTATATATATGGTTTCGAAAAATATAGCATCAGGAAAGTGAAACAGCCTTGGATAATTAATAAATAGAGCACTTCTGGTGTTGAGAAGATAAGTGGTGTGGGTATTTTAGTTTTTTGCTTCTCCCTGGTTATGATAACACTGTTATCTTGAAAAACAGATTATCAAGAATAAATGTATATATAATATAAAAAAACACTTCCTTTGAAAGCAAACTTTGTCAATGGCTTGAACTCATACATACAGGAGATGCAAATGTGCAGCAACCTGTCTTGCTAATTTAAGTCGCTCGGAATTAATGATTGGCAGTTTTATCACCGTATCGTCCTTTGTGACGATAACATGGATTTATTATTGCTATTGCATTGTGATTACTTTCTTTCTTTTTCCTCCAGTGTGCATCTGGGACCCGCAGGGGTGCGAGCACAACTTCAAATGTGTTGGCACTTCAAAGTGAAGCGCACAGAGGTTGGTTCATCCATTTGCTTGCATGGAATTAATTATAAATCTGCACTACAATCCTAATAATCCAAGATCGCACATTCAGCGATCATGACAATCCAGGGCTCTATTTACAATCCGAAATAAATGGAAAGTTATTAAATATACATTACATTTCAGGTCATTTTCTAGTGTGGAAAAAGTGGATCTGCTTTTGTTTTAGTGTCATCGCTGCTGTGTTATTATCCTTTGTGTGTCCTAAACTGGGGTGGAGACAGGCAGGAACATAACCTGAAGTGTTTCATGAGGGCAGAATATCGTTCGAGAGGGAAGCGAGTGATTGTGCCCTGCTTGACCACAGAGCAGACGCATCCGTCTACATCTTAGATTCCAGTGCAGCAACGTAGAGAACTGAGAATCAGCACATTCCGCAGGAGTGGACCACTTTGAGCTGTTCGAAACCGGAGAAATTGACTTTGGTCAATGTACGAAGTAATGAATGTCGGTGTTCGTGATCACTGCAGTCACACAGCAGATGTAAAACTTAGATTAAGTACTGATTTTTCTTTTTTTTTTTTTAGCCGATAATAGTATCCCACAACAAATTTGGAAAATGACTGATATCGTTTTGCAAATAATAGCTGTACTGCCTACTTCCTGCACTTTAAAAGCATTTTTAAAAGTAACCGCCCAAAAAAAAAAAAAGAAAAGAAAAAAAAAATCAGAGTAAACAGCAGAGAACACAAATGAAAAAGTGCAAGATTGATGGAGAGGTCTGTGCAAAGACAAGAATGACAAAGAAAGAAGGGAGACATTGTCTGGGGAAGGTGGGGGGGAATCTTCGTGAATTATGGTCTTCATCAGGAGAAGTAAGCTTGAATGATGGCTCCTCATCATCCTCCTTTCTTTTCAGTCCTGGCTCCTCTGGCTCAGTTTTACATCTATCCATCATTGTATCTCCTCTGGCCAGTTCTGTCGACCCCGTTCACTCTTTAACAACTCCCCCACTCCGCCGAGACCTACTTCTGTCCAGCGGGAGGAGCTCCCTCATTCATTACATACAGAATGAAGGGGGTCGCAAAAGCAAAGTGGAGGCTGTATGTGGAGCAGAAGTATAATGGGAGAGATGGGAGATAGAGTGGAAGATTAGAAAAGGGGGAAGTGGGGAAGGGGGGTGTGTAATATACATGCAAGCCAGCAGCGGCAAGGCAGGGGTAGTTGAGCCTTTTTTGAGTCCCTAATAACTTGAAATCTGTTTAATAACTTAAATATTGATTTTTTAAAAAGGAGAAAACATATTCCGTTTCATTTATGAAGCAGAGTGTTAAATACAAATTTGGCCAGCAGCCGGTCCAGTTGAATCGGTATAATTTAGAGTACAGAGATTCGGATCAAGGGGGGGAAAAAAACAAAACTGGTGCTCACGTCACTTTTCCATTTGTTCATTCATTACCATAGGGGCTGGGGCCTATGTCAGCTGTCCATGGGCGAGAGGCGGGGTTCACCCTAAACAAGCTGCCGGTCCATCACGTGCCACATACAGAGACAGACAATCATTCACTCTCTCATTCACACATTTTGGCAATTTAGGGTCTCCAGTGAACCTCCTGCATGCTTTTGGATTGTGTGAGGAAACCGGAGAACCCGGAGGAAACCCATGCAGACGCAGGGAGAACGTGGAGAATCCATGCAGAACAGCCATCAGTCAGAAACCAATAAGGGACCTTCTTACTGTGAGGCGCCATAGTGTCACCATCACTTAACCAATTATTATCGATTATGTGTATCATTATGGATTCGTATATGTGTTTCTACACCCAATTCATCTTTGTTCTATTGTTCCATGTTCATTGATTTACCCAGTTCCTTGCAATCCAGCGTGTTTTGCCACTATGACAATATGCATTCAGACCTGGCCCTCTTCCTCAATCCGAATGGTTTTCATCATGTTGTCGCCCTAAATCTTAAATGAGCCGAAGAATGTGAACGGTTTAAAAGCTGTTGAAATACAGCAACTCTGTGATTCAGGGAGATCTAATGCATCCTTTCCATATAAAACCAAGCTAATCTATTACTTTTTCAAGTACATATTTCAGTTGGAGAAATCAAAATAGTATTTCCTTTCTAAGTTGCCCTTTGAAATGCAAGACAATACAAATTTTCCACTATTCTGGGATGCACAAAGCGATGGCGATGACGGACGGCAAACGGAGAGCACAATGCATTCCCTCATCACTATTACGGCATCAAACAGCTTATTTGTCCATTCCTGCTGACTCCGCTCTGTCATGCCTGTCAAACCCATGTACGGGCTCCCCATGAATTTTATCTTCCCCCATCCTGACAGAATCTTCGCTCCTTCCGGTTTTCAGTCTGTTTTCACCTTTCAATCCCGCATCTGCCTCAACTCTAGCTTTAATTTTTGCACCTTTTTCTTTTTTTAATGTGTTTGTCGATGCCTGCGAGAGTGCACGCTGCTCTGCTCTATGCGGCTGAATCAGGAAATAGCCAAAACAGAAGCAAGCATAAGGCTTCCTTTAAATTCTCTTGTGACTGACAGTTCCTGATCAGTGATGGGAGCTGATTATTAAGTATGCTGGTCATGTACAGCTGCTCCCACCTGTCCCTCTCCTCTCCGCATCTCCTTTAGCTTTTACTCCATCCCTCAGGAGCCTAACATCTCCTATACACCGCCTGCATGCCATCCTGTCTGACTCGATTACTTTCATTAATTCTGTACCCCTCCATCTCTTTCTTTGCCATCAGATCCTCAGACTGTCAGTCCAATCCCGGGCTTTGACAGATCGTGACACACGATCCTCACACCGCTCTCTTTTATTTGATCCTGTCTTCCTCTCTTGTTAACACCAAATCCTCTTTTGTCACAGGCAGTTTCTCTTGCACCATAAAGCCGCCTCTGAGTCTCCACCTGCTCGGCCGGGCCCTGCTTGTACGCGCTGGCTTTGTGATTCTTTTAAAACGACTCTCAGAGCATCTAGGAGTGGCTAGCTGAAATTGAAGTGTGGACCCGTACTTCAAAACTCAAAGACACCATGAATGAGGACAAAGGACCATATGGGATTTTCATAAACCTATCAATTCACCACGAGTCAAACATGTGTCTCAGACAAAGCAACACATCAGTGAGTGGCAGGAAAAGGGCCGAGGCATCTGCATTGTTGCTCGGAAGCTGTTATTTTTGTCTCTTTCAAACCCTGCCTTTTAATCTGCACCGCGGCGTCACTACAAAAGTGCCGTCATCAGTCACCAAGATAATGTTTCCTGTCTTTTCAGATCTGGTGCAACTATTGTCACAGTGACACAATAATAAATTATCATTGCCTTGCACAATGGCCCGAAAATGATTGATGTGAGGTTCCTCAGATTCTCCACCTCTCCAGTTAAAGTTCGGGTAAGTTTGCACAAATATTGCATTTTAGTTCAGTTACTTTTCCGGTCCAACAATTAAGTTCCTGGTCTTGTTTTCTTAACTTGCATGAAACCTCAAAGAGATGCCAGCAGTTAAATTATATTTTTTTCCGACAGATCATTTCAAATTTTACTTCAGGAAGTGATTCCACCAGAACTTTGCGCCCACAGCAGCCAATCTCATTCCGAGAAGAAATGGGAAACTGCATGGGGAAAAATCTGAAGTCTTCTGTTCGCGCTATTTGCAAAACCATAATGAGGAAAATAATGACACAATTAAAATGAGTTACTTTCCATGCATTTCTGAGTTCCACATCTGTCAGAGCTAAATACATCGAGGTAAATATTCGTGATTAAAATGAACATCAGTCTAAGACATCCTGGATCCCCTGCAAGCCCTGGCCCTCATTCTAACCTCCCCCGATGGTCCCAAGCGTATTGACCTGGGACTCCGTGTGTGCAAGACAAGCATATGTATAGGAATGCTTAATGTGCTTCATTAGGTTTGTTGAACAGCTGAGGAGCTGTGTTTTATTTTTCCCAGCCACCTATTGGAGCCTTTGTGTGCACAACCGATGTAATGAGACAAATCTAATCATCACTCCAGCGAGAGCCAAACACACAGTAACATGCACAATATATACTCTCATGAAACACAGGTTGTGTAAATTACACATGTGTGAATAAACAAAGAGTGTTGACACTCAGAGGGACACACACGGGAGAGATCCGGACAGCCCTCCCCGTGTCTGAATAATGGATGAAAAGGGTTGTTGCCACAAAGAAATGATAAGCCTTACTTCTCATGGTATAGAGGAGGTTTAATTATCCATCCTCTGCGTAATCACATGGAAACAGCTTCCCACTCGTCTTTGATTAAAGTCTTTTATAGCCATTGTAGCTGAGGGGGCACCCTTTTATGAATTATTGAACAATCTCGCTGAGCAAATGCACATCATAAAGCTCCAATTTTGCAAACTTTCTTAAAGGCAGTTGGGAGTCCAACACGAATAACCTCCACTGGGCAGTCTTATCTCTTATGTTACTCGGAAAAAATACTGAAGTGCCATATGTTTTTTTTTTTGTTTGTTTTTGGTCAAATACAGGAGGGAGACTAAATCTAGATTTTATGCCCTTTTTTTTAGTTTCTCTCTCTTTGGCAAAGATGTCGTTCGATTCTGCACAAGCGTAACGTATGGAAGTAATCATGGTCTGCCGTATATTATGAGGCCGAGACACCAACCCAACCGGCAGATTTCCTGCATGTCCTTTTTGTACCAGCTGCTGAGCTTTGTGGAAAAATACCCCAAGTCAAAAGCATTTATCGGAAACATAGTATTTGCTTGACTAAAATGTATTGGGAGCCATACATTTACCATGTGTCCAATATGTGCTTCCTTGTAATATCCAAGCACCGTTATACCAAAAGCAGGGTGCTACAGCTCTAATAGCCTTCTCCATTCCTCTATGGCAAGATTTACAACAATCTCAGGTGAGATCAGATGTACAAGAAAAAACAATTAGCTCCCTTGTAGCAACGCGCTCTGCCTGGACTACCATTATTTTCATCTGCCCCATTGTGGTTTCCCCTCTTGCGTCAGAACCACTTTACGTCCCTGCCACATATGGGCAAAGAGTCGCTACACTGGCTGTAATTTTTTAATGAGCAACGCGTGAATTCACTCAAGATGATTTAATTATCCCGCTCTCAAGGGGGAGAAGATTTTCTTTGAGGCATTTCCATGCATTAGTGATAATTTATACCTTGACATAACAAAACACTGTTTGAAAGCCTAACTGGTTGTTGGAGTTTTAGTTATATATACAGACATATATAAAAATATACGCACACACATATATATAGATAAATGTATGTATATAAAACCAAAAGTCAAACAATATATGTATAAATATATGTACATATTTATTTATATTTTCTCATTCATTTGTTCATTATCTATTGCACTTATCCTGCAATCAGGGTTGCCTGGAGGAAACCCTAGAAGACACAAGAACATGAAAGGCCCAATATATGTGTATATATGTGAGTCTTGTCTACCCACACACACTTATATATGTGTATATCTATATATATGTGTGTGTGCATATATATATACATATACATATACATATACATATATATGTATATGTATATATGTACATATATATACACACATATATATGTATATATATGTACATATATACATATGTATATATATATGTACATATATACATACACATATATATACATATGTATATATATGTACATATATACTTACACATATATATACATATATACATATGTATATATGTATGTGGGGGTATATATACACACACATATATATATATATATATATATATATATATATATATATACATATATACATATGTATATATGTATGTGGGGGTATATATACACACACACATATATATATACATATATATGTGTATATATATGTATATATGTACATATATACATATATATGTATATATATACACACATATATATACATGTATGTATGTATGTATGTATGTGTGTGTGTGTGTGTGTGTGCGTGCATGTGTATACACACACACACACACACATATATTTATATCCACACACACAAATATATATATATATATATATATATATATATATATATATATATATATATATATATATATATTTGTGTGTGTGGATATAAATGTGTGTGTGTAAATATACTGTGTATATATATATATATACACAGTATATTTACACATACACACATATATACAAGATACAAGAGCGCACGAACACACACACACACATACACACACACACACACACACACACACACACACACACACACACACACACACACACACATTGCACAAGCACCTT
>CAAKHD010008727.1:77263-110286 GCA_901007705.1 Fistularia tabacaria | reverse complement strand
ATTGAATATATACACACAAACACATATATATAAGAGATAAAAGAGAGCACACACACACACACACATACACACACACACACACACACACACACACACACACACACACACACACACACACACACACACACAGACACACACACATATATATATTTACTTCCATCTACTATCTACGGCTTATCCTGCACTTAAGGTTGCAGGAATGCTGCCTTTCCCAGCTGTCATTGAGTGAGGGGCGGGGTTCACCCTTGACCGGACACCAGCCAATCACAGGGCCACATAAAGACACTAACAACCATTCACTCTCTCATTCACTCACACATTTGGGCAATTTTTTGCCAATTAACCTTCTGCATGTTTTTGGACTGTGGGGGTAATAACAGAGAACCCTGAAGGAAGCACACACAATAGAATTTGGAGTTAAATCTGGATGTTGCTCCCATTTAGTCCCCTGCTGGTTCTGGTTCTTGTCTTCATACCTGGATGCCCTCTGTGCCGGGCTGCTGCAGCAGTTTAACAGTGCGCGTGTGTGTTGTCTTCTGGCTGCGGCCATCGTGCCAGGTCAGGTTGCTGCCTCCAGAACGACGCGGCAGCTGGTAGTTCAGTTCCTCTGCCGACATAGTGTGCTCCAGGGAGACGCGGCAGAAACTGAAGTTGGACGCTGCTGAGAGGAGCAGAAGAGAATAATTGGGAAGAGATAAGCAGGGGGCAAAAGAAAAAAAAAAACCTGGGAGTTTAGATAGTTTACTCTGAGCAACAGGAGCAGCAAAGACAACAAAATAAATGATTGATAATCCTCTAAGAGCTTAACAGGCTACATTCACCCCAGATTACATGCTTTGTGTACTGACTCTCATACAAACACTAACAGATGGCTGTTTTGGGGGCAGCGGAGGGTAGCAGTATAGTATGATGCAACGTCCAATTATGCTGAGTGTATTCACAGACACAGCACATGATTTTTTGGGATGTTTCTCTCCTGCCAGATTAGTCTCAGGTTAGATTAATCAAAATCTGCATCGTGATTGTTTGATTTTTTTCTTTTTCCTCCCTCCCCTTCTGTCTGACTATCTCTCATTTCCATGCAGACCACTTGCCAATTCAAGCACAGAGTGCAGCTCACAAAGAGCATCTACTGTATCTGTAGCCCACATCAGCCTGTGGACTTTTCATAAATCTTTCGGAATATCTTTATTTAGAAAAGGCATAATCAAAACCGTTATGAGGGCTCTGGAATCATGGGAGATCACTCTTCGAGAGGCACTTACAGTAAGTAACCTGATTCCTGTTAGATTTAATAAGGTTTCCTTTTGTAATGATCGTTTGTACACAATGACTGTCTGGACTTGGGTTAAAAATAAACCTTAATAGACACTAATATCAGGGTTTCCGCCATGCACTTCTAGTCTACCCACAAGGCCTGCATTGACCTCCCTTCCTGCAAACAAGCATTGGTATATTTTTCTTTTCTATAAATAACATTTACAGTGGTTACGGTTGGAAACACGCTGCCGGTGCTAGAGAAACTCAACAACAGCAACACATTTTGTCTAAACATTAACTCAAAATAGCAGGTTTCAGGGCTGCTCGTTCCACCCTTCATGAGTCAATGGGTGATTGCCTGTGAATGACACAACAACGCTGGCCGGGCCCCTGCTCAGCTATGCACAGCTGGCTGCAAGCTGCATTTCCCCAGTAACGTGCTATTGGTCTTTTTTTTTTTTTTTTTATATCTGTACTTCTAAGTGACGCTCCATAGACAACAGCAATGCGATGCATTGTCAACGACCCTCGTTTCATGTAGCGATGCCCTGGATCACAGAACACATTATGACTCCCTGGCTCCTTGATCCTGCTGTTTATCTGTTGTTGAACTGTCAGTTTGCATCCAAAAATACTTGACGCAACTGGGTGCAACAGCTTTTCCGGGACAGGGTCTTGAATTTCGACATTTTACATTACACGTTCGTATTTTCAACCGCAAGTACAAACTGGGCACGCCTCGCCACAGGCCACCCCAAATCCAACAGAAAACTACAACGCCCTTTTTTTTTGGTTTACTTTAGATTTGCCGTGAACCCTAATGACGACCACAATATAAATACTGGCTTGTACACGATTAACTAGAACATCTGAACTGTCCATCAGAGGCAAACGCAGCAGGGTGCTACGCCCTATTTTCGACACACGGAGGAATGCTAAAACTCAATATTCTGCGTGAATACACACACATGGAAATAATACCACAGATGGTGATGATTACATTTAGTTTAGTGCCAATTATATGTCCATGATGTCACATTGCTGGGAACAGTTTCAGGATTAAGAAAATGCAATATTAGTACCAAGCTAGAGTCACAGTAGTAGTTGCAGCAAGTTCAAAAAAAAGAAAAACCAAGACATGGTACCAATACTATGCTATTTTCCTTTGGCCTTCCTATTTTGGATGATAATGGAAATAAAAATGTGATTTTTCTGATCCTTTCATGTGTATTTTCTAATGTTATTTTAAATGTAAAACTTGGGGTTTCTTTTCACAATGCCAAATGTAAAGGTCTTTCAAATACAACATTAACATGAATCCAACATATTTCAGCGAATGGATAAATGGGAGTCAGAAGATATTATCTGTCAGGGTGAAATGACCGCATTCAGCGACACACAGGAGCTTGGCGCTAGTTCACTCACAGCTCCGGACTAGCCTTTGATAAACCAAAAATGAAATATATTTATCATTTTAATAGCTCAGTATTGTATGCAAGATAAGGGGTATGTTTACACATGGCCGTGGCACTAATAGGCCATCACTTATTTTTTGCTTTCCACATTTATATTTGAAATAAAAATGTAAATTTGACTAGCTGTTGTTGATAATTATCATGCAACATACAGTGTGGATATTGGCATCGGTATCAGTGGGTTTATAAATGACAGCATTAAGGCCAACCAACTCCGCGCACCATGCACATTACATACAAGGACATATGAAACTGGGTTTTATTTGAATAGCTCCAGCTGAAGACAAAATAAAGTTTTATAAAACATATAAAGTAGGGTCTCCCTACTTCTTCTCTCCATCACTTTGGGGTCCTCAGCCTTAAACAATGTTGAAGACCCCATAGAGTAAAACAGAGAGCCGGCATTTATTGAAACTTTAAAACTTGCAGTTATTTTCCTTTTTATTGGAAATATATAAATATACATATAAAATATACAAATATAAGGGGGGCAAAGTGGCACAGTGGTTAGTGCTTCCACCCCACAGCAAGAGGGTCCGCAGACCAAAAACATGCAGTACATCCATTGGAGACGTCTCATCGTGCAGACGTGTAAAAGAGTAGCATTTTAATATTATCTTTAATTATTATACAAGCTGTATAATAATGAATGAATTAATTAGAAAAAATAAAAATAAAATAAATATATAGCTATATATCATTCTGTCTACAGACAAGGGAAAACCAGTCCCTTGCATTTCAGAATTGTGCTACACACCAGCAAAGCCTGCAGTGTGGCAGAAGAGGCTTGTGGGAACCATAAATTCTCCTTCACGTAAACGCTGGGGTTCAGATAGCTATGATGGAGGAATGCAAAAGAGGGCTGGGAATGAGAAAGAAGCAGTCCTATGAGTGATCACGGACGTGTGCATTTTTCTGCCACTACCCCCCCCCCCCAGGATGCCACTCTGTCTGCTCTCGTGTCAATCATCTCTTTCCTGTTTTTCACACTTTTATATGTTGCTATTTAACATCATCTTATACTGCTGTGCCATCCTTGTTTCCCCTCGGTGCTTCTGTCTGGCCCCGTCGGCCCCGGCGGATCTTTCGGGTCAAACCAAGCCTCGCCCAAATGTAATTACTGCCACTCAGACTGAGGGGGAGGAGACACGAGGAGGGATCGTGGGAAGCTAAGCGCCTTGCAACCCTAAAGACCTGCCAATCCTACAGCAGCAGATGGGAAAAAAAGCACACAAGTAACAGAAACTAACGGAAAAAGGGAGCGTGAAAGAGAGTGAAAAAAAAAGAAAGATAGAAAGAGAGATGATGTAACTCAGAACTTGATTCATGCAAACTAGGAGCGGATCGAGCCAAGGTAAAAGAGCATAGCATGGACACATTAATAAACCATGAAATCACTTCATTTCACAAGGCGTTAAAGACAGAACTTTCTAGTTATTACACGGGCATTGCTCTGCACTTCATAGACATCACTTTTAAGATGAAAAATTGCAGCAATTCTCAGCCCCGCTGATGTCTCAATCTCTGCCGTGCAGCCAGACCTTACCAACTCCACAAGTCGTAAAACAAAGACGAAGCACTCGTTCCGCAGGCTTTAATAGAGCGTTGAGCTTCACCTCGTGGCTCGGGAAACGTCTGAGGATTTACTGTCAGCCGAAACGATTAAATATCCATACCATCAAATGGGATTCCCCGTTCGAGATGACCTTGCAGCTTTTAATTCTGCTTGATGCTCCTCATAGATTTGCAAAATCCTTAAGAAAGAGCAAATACGTTTTGAATGAGACCGGCAAAGGGGGTCTTTACGGCGGACAGCTGCGTTCAAGTAAGCCCCGTCTTGGGAAATTCAGGAGGAGGCTTAATCTGTCACCTTTCTGTCTCAGCATATATTTGATCAGCCTGGACGTTGAACAAATCTCCACCGTCCTGTTTGTCACAATCTGGCGCTCCGTTATATCTCGGTCCCCTGAGAGTAAGTTACTTTGTTTGAAAAAGAGGGGAAGCAGAATGAGAGTTAAAAGTCATGTCGCAGTGACTATTTGAGAAAACAAATCAACATGGCAGAGGACGTAAACGTTAACTGCAGTCTTGTAGGGAGAGAAAAGGTTGCGGTTAAGGAGAGAGAACTCCTGAAGTTAGAGGTAAAGAGTGCCAAAATCAAGGGCAAATTCTTAGACAGGTGTGTGTATATTTGTGTGTGTGTGTGTGCGAGTGTGTGTGTGTGTGTGCGCACAGGCTCAGAGGGTAGATAGGTCAATACAACTCAGCCCAGTGAAGTGTGACCTCATATCAACTCCCCTTGACAGAGCAGCATATCTGAGGTGCAGAGAGGCCGCCGGGTCTCGGAGGTATTCGGTTTTGAAAAGGTAATTAGGCTGTTCGGTGCAGCACCACGGAAGGTCCTTCGTAGCCAAATCCCACAGTAGATTAGCACGGCTAGACATTACCGGACAGATCTTGTTTGTTTTCAAAAAGGGAGTGTCTAATTCAGTCCATCAGACGGTGTCGCTTTTTAGTGGAAATGGGATTTTTACATAATGCGGCCTTCAACTTGACTACCAAGGTATGAAAGCATAAGACGGAAAGTGGCCGGGCTAATTCATTTCAGAACGCGGTGTATTTCCGCAGCACGGCGTTTTTTTTTTTCTCCCCGCGTCTGCCCCGACACGTCTTTTCTAGATGACATCCAAGTTTGGTATGAAAAAATAAAATAAAATAAAAAAAATCCAATCCAAGTTCATTCCCCTGTAATCTCCGAGAGTGTGAAACTTCATCACGAGGTGATTTCATGCCTGTATAACACATTAAACCTGGGTTCTAAATATAGAACCAAACCCACTAATTCTGCCAACATCAATTTATCCAGTACATCTACTAGTTCTCCAGGTTTGTTGGTCCCTTAACACGTTGAAAATTAAGCAGTGGGCTATTTGCAACTCTTCCACATCACCAGACCGAACTCCAACCCCAGGAATGAGCCATGAAATGACTCCTTTTTGAAAGAGCTGTTGGAGGGATATATATAAAGCCTACAATCCAGGTTTTTTATTCTATTTTATCTTATTTTTTTACAATAATGCATTGCAGTCTATTATCCACTCCGACATGAGACATTGCTGCAAAGGCTGGGGCTGAGGTTTACCTTTCACAAGCTATCACTGTCATGGGGAAACGCATATAGGGAAATGGGGTAAACAATGGACATCTACGGCGCGGGCTGATTGAAGAGAACAGCAAACCAACTCCCATCAAGGACCCAGACAAGGGAAATGCCATCTGAGTCTCCGAGTATTAATGCCTGAGTTACTGAAATCCAGCATGCTCGCACATACGACGATGCCAGCATGAGGAATTGCACGTCGACGGATATGTATAATCCTTGCTCCGTTGTTTGGACCATTAAATCTGAATAAAGCAACAAAGAGCGGATATGCAAAAAGATGGACGGGGACTGAATTCTGCTCTCAAACTGCCGGGCGGGTTGGAGTGGTGAGCCCAGGTGGAGAAGGCATTTCTGCTGCGATTCCGCTGGTCATCCGTAGCCTCGGAGAATGCAGCAGTGGAAGTCCACAGCCCCGAATGAGAAACTCTAGGTCAACCTGTGCTCCCTGTATTTAAGGCGAGTGGCAGTTCCAGCCTTGAGGGCAGAGTGACATCTAATCTGGAACTCTCTTTTCCTAAGCTCCACTGCATTTCCATAGAACCCAGATTATTGATTATCTATCACTAAGACAGTGAACACACAATTACAGACCACTCAGATAAAAGACACTAACACAGCCGTGCTCCCTCCCTCTATCTAACACGCACACACGCACACACGCACACACGCACACACGCACACACGCACACACGCACACACGCACACACACACACACACACACACACACACACACACACACGCGGGCCACCTAAGTCCTCAACTGGATGCCACAGGCCGTCATATCCACTCCTGCTCAAAGAAACTCAACTGGGCCTTTGCTCAACACAAATAAGGGAAGAGGTAAAATGACAAGGGAGGAAAAGATGGGATATCGGGCGTGGTTTGGTCGTGACCTCTTAGGGAGACGAGGGAAATGGGATGGGGGGGGAATGCGGGCAAAGAAAGACAGAGAAATTGTCAAGATGGCAAGGCACCCCCCCCCCAAAAAAAAAGAATAGTCAGAAATTTGAGCTTCAGAACAGCATATTAATATTAATCGCAAGTGCAAATGAAGGAGGAGACGGAGGAAGTGAAATGCTGATCAGATGAGTTTAGGGAGATCATAGGATCGTCTGTGGTTTCTCCGCCTCACAGCCAAGCCCTTGAATGATGACATGGTACAAGAGATTGAATCTCTCGGACGATCAATAATTTAGAACGAATGTCAGATGAGAGGAGGGGAGAGGGAGATGGTCCAGGCCGTCTCGGCGGGATGATGTTCGGAGTTTCGTCCAATCCAAGACTGCTCATTGTTTGAAACATCACTGGACTTCCATTCCTTTTCTTCCAAGCAACTTGAGGTTAAGTCTACTGAAGGGGCCTCCTTCTAATGATCTCAACCCTTATATATATATATATATATATATATATATATATATATATATATATATATATATATATATATATATATATATACACACACACATAGAGAGAGAGAGAGAGAGAGAGAGAGAGAGAGAGAGAGAGAGAGAGAGAGAGAGAGAGAGAGAGAGATATACAGAATAAAAGATGGAGACAGCAGAGCAGTGAAACACATGTCAAGGTTGTGCTACCCGTCATGTCTCCACCCAGGTGACTGAAATGTAGTGGACACAAGACAGAGGCAAATCAAAGAATCCTACTCGCAGCCGCAGATTCGGGCAAGTTGAAAAGCGAAAAAAAAAAAAAAAAAAAAGAAGAAAATGTTTTTTTTAATATTCTCTCACACAATAGAGCTTGATCAATAATTAGGGGACACGGGCACCGACGCTTCTCTGCAACAAAATGTGATTCAATCACTGTGCTGGGGTCTTTGTGGGAGAAAAAAACCCGTGCTGAAATGCCTTTGCCTATTAAAATGCACAATAAAAGATAACAAATCAATGTTTTTCTCTAATGGAGGAGTGACGGTGACAGATTTTCAAGGACAAGCGCTCCCTGTTTAAGTTTGCGCAATCTGGGTTACGATATATTTAATTATCATTTAGCAAGTCAGCCCTGATAATCAGATGATGAGGCAGCCCGTGTTAACACCGCGCCGATTTATTTTTACAACGTCTTCGACGAATCCATCTAAATGAGCCTGGCTAGCAATCCCAAATGGCTCGAGGCATCGGATGGGGCAGAGCATGAAATTGGGGAAAATTATATTCAAAAGGTCGCAGCTAGCGCCGCGTAACTTAACACGTCCATTATGTTTTACTTTTTTACGACGCAGGTATCAGCAAAGCATACGGAAGGAGATGTAACAGTGGGATGCTATCAGCTATGAACTTGATATCGTCACAGTATTGCATTTCTACAGTAACGCATAGATGGTAAGACGACTATCAAATGTGTGCGAAGCAAAGCTCAGAATGAAACGCATCTGCTAAGATTGACATGCAAATTCACAGTTCAAGAGAATAGATCTGAAACGTCTTGGCTGCACGTCTATGAAGTCTATCCTCTGTCTTCATGTGGTAATAATCCAAAACAATGCAGGATATTCAAGCAGCATATCTTCCCAGCTTGGACAAGATGGCTCTTTAAATATTTAGTTTGTTTACAGATGGTCCCCCGAGTGTCAAAGTCTTCTGACTGAGTGGATCAACAAATGCGCAGATAAAATGTACTCAAAACTGGTATGTGCTCCATTTTAGCCGGTAATGCGACACAACACGGCCTCTCTGCGGTGGAAAGTACAAGCTAAATTAGTTGCAAGAACAAATTAACTCCTCAGGTTAATACAAAATTTTGTCGGCAATATATATCAATAATGGCCTTTGGGTGTTTATCTAGTTGGACAAAAAGTTCTTCACAGTTATTGTATGAATTGAAAAGTTCATTTCATATAAGCGTAACATTGTGGATAATTGAGTTCACGATGCAAATACCTTCTGCAATAGCTTGCAAAGCTATCCGGCAGGGATCCACCACGTTCAACTGGTTCAGCATGGTTTGGGTTTGTTTTGGTTTTTTTCGTGTGCTCATATTCCTTGCCACCAGTCCTGCGTGGTCAAAGCAGCTGAATCTCATACGAACGGGTTGAATGAAAACATGTTCTCACATTGGCGGGGCAGCCTAAAGTGGAAACGGACGATAGTTGTGATTGTCACATGTGGTCTGCAGATCGATGCAGTGAGCTCATGCTGTGACCTGATGAGGGAAAAGGGATGCCGAGTGTGTACGTAGGGGGGCGGGGGGGAGGGTCAATACTCTATTGACTGTCCCTAAGCTTTATCTGGCACAAACGCACCCGACTTTGTTAATGTATGCATGTCGTAAAACGCACCAACGCACACACAAACACGCACACTCTGCAAACAAAAAGGTGCAGCGAAGACTGTTGTGAAGAGTTTGCAGATAATCTGCTTAACAATATCCCTGCCTCCACGCGAGGACCAGCAGAAAAGATGATAAAGATGAATGGGGAGAAAAAAAAGCAGATTTGTAAGCCGCGTGAACGATGAAGGGCAGCAGGAGTGGTCGGTGCGGTGCTACTACTTCTTGCAGCGAACTGAAATGTAACACAAGACTTTTAACGTTCTTAGCGTTTGTTGTCGTCCCGTGTGATGCGATCCAGGAGGCTCCCTCTAATCTTTTCCACAGGGAAGGGAACAGGGAGGAAGAAAGGTAGGTAGAAAATGCAATGTTTGTGGCAGTGGGCCACAGAGTAGGCTTTGGTACTACAGCTGAGACAAGTGAACGGAGAATTGGACGGCAGCCACAGACTGTGAAAATAAAATCCTCCATAATCTTGAGATTATTCCAACATGCACCTGACTGATGCCTCACAGTCGGAACATTTCCAGTTCTCCACTTCTTTGTGTGCAGTTTGAAAGAAACGTTCATTAAAAGTGGCTTCATTAGGAAAATACATGTGGCCACGGTAAAGAGAACACTGTCTCATCGTTCCAGAAACTTTCGTTTTCAGTCTAACACCGAAAGAAATGAGTCCTGACCGAGGGACCAGTCACTCTCCCTGTCTCTCTGCAACTCGCAGCCCGACCTGTGTCTCGGGGTGCGAGTCAACAACAAAGCTGATTGGAGGCCTGTCTTTCGCAGCCCTAATTGCGACATTATCAGCTCTACTTCTGCACTATCGCTCCGTCCAGGTCTTTCAGTCCGATGGACATGCCAATTAACTGACTTGCGCACACAGGGTGTCCTGCGGGCGTGCTGTCAGGCTGAGTAGCAGACAGCTGCTGGTGGAAAAGACAGTCTGGTTTGGACAAAGTAGCAAGGAAAAGCAGTGGGTTGTTTCAATGCACACTAAACACACACACACACACACACACACACACACACACAAAAGCTAACACCATTACTTGCAAATGAAAAGATCAATACCATTTTAATGTTCAGTCTCTTAGCATTATGGTCTAAAATCTATCATAAAAACACGAGGCTCAAGGAAACAGCATGCCTGGTTCTCTGCAAAACAAACACTCTGACAAGCATCAGTCTACATAATGAATCTCAAACAACTGCCAGAATAAAGAAAGTGAATTAAGGCACCCATTTCGAGATCTTTCCTCGCGGTAATTCGTAGAGCGAATGCAGAGCCTGCGAGGGACACTGAAATTCTGGCAGGTGTTTTGTGGTAAAAGTATCGCACAATTCTAACTGTGCTGTTCGTAGGGATGCAAAATGCAGATAAATGTGGTGAAATTCAAGCTGAGGTAACTCTGTGCCTGATCTTAGTCAACCGGACAGGTGACCTTTGCATTGAGTATAAGAAGCAATAGTACCCCTCAAAACTATATCAATATTTTTGATACCTTCATTAAGGTGGGAAGACGGTTGAGCAAGAAAGAAGTGGTTATGGAGCACACTTAAAAATTTCCCACAGTGGGGAAATTTTAACCACTCACAGCTGAAAGTGGACAGTGCAAGGAAATTATCAAAAATAGAAAAAGAACTATGAATAAACAATAAACAGTGTTAACAATATAAATATATATATATAAGATAAGATAATAAACAGGTAGGGCTTGTATTAACAAGTTGCACCTAAACAATGACAACATCAAAACAGGATATACAGTATAAACGAGCAAAAGTTGTGACTAGCAGCAAACAACGGCAGCACTTGCAGAGGTAGCAGCGCAGTGGTAACACCTATGGTGTCCGAGTGAGCGGTTGTGTGGGAAAGTGAATGAATGGACATGAGTAGATGAATTAAAGAGTGACTGAATGAATGGATGAATGAATGAATGAATGAAAGAGAGGTCTATTGAGAGCAGAGCTGCCTGGAAGGACCCGCGGAATCTCTCCTTCACACACTTGGGGTGAAGGAGTCTGTCGCTGAAGGAGCTGCTCAGTGCCGTCATGATGATCTGCATGGGGTGGGAGGCATCGTTCATCAGAGATAATAGATAAGCCACCACGTTCCTCTCTGAGTCAACGGGACCCCCCCCCCCCACACCCCGCCCCCCGAGACACAACTAGCCTTCCTCAGCAGTTTGTCGATCTTCTTCCTGCCAGCCGCTGATAGCCTGCTGCTCCAGCAGACTACTCCAAAGAAAATGGCCATTACACTGTCGACTAAGACTATTTACTATCAAAACATTCGAGGTTCACACCGAACGATATGCAATTTAGGGCTTCAGAATCCTCACCAAGAAATACCCAAGTTTTCACCTAATATTTGCTCTTTATTCCTACCTCTCCTGGCGTTGGCTTCTGATGATACCAGATGTTTCATAACCAGCAGAGTGACGTGGAGGCAGCACTGGGCTCTTCCTCTGAATCCACCAATTAATCAAGTCTGATATGTGTGTGTGTGTGTGTTTTCCACTCTGTGTGTACTCGCTGGTTAAGGCTAAAACTGTCACTCTTAATTACATTTGTCGCTATTTTACAAGTTCTTCTCTTCAAACGTTGCCACGCCAAAACCAACTTTCATCATCGCTGTCACTTCAATTGCACGCCACTGGACCTTTTCCTTATTATCACCCAGCAGCTCAGACGTCACACAAACAACACGTACGGCAGCATTGATGAACTCAGGCTATCCAAAATATGTGTTTTTATTCTCCATTTCTCTTTTCAATATCTCACATCTTAACATCTTATCCCATTGCTGTGCCATTGCCTTTACTCATATTCATGCGATGGCTTATTCTCGCACATTTTCTCATTTGATAGGAGAGCGTGAGTGAGAAGAGCTTTGTTAGAAAACCCTTGATCCAGTCCATCAAAACTCATGTCTTTTAGTGCGGCGACTATACTTTTCACCGCAGCCACAAAAATTGTTTTTATAGTTCAAGAGAATCCGTGTCATCTTTTATTATCCGTTTTAAAAGCCCCCCCCCCCAAACATATTCAACGGACAGACTTTCTCGCAAATGTAATGCACGACGTGTCAGATTTCATTCCCAGATGAAAATCTTTCTCTGTGTCACGGTCGGCGGCTTTGAGTGTACAAGTATGTCTGTGTGTGTTTGTGCCTGCTAAATCCTAAAGCCTGCAGTGCACCAGTGACCTAATATGTAGGACGAGGCTGAAATGCAGGGATGACAGCGGAGACCCCGCCCACAACTAACCCTGACTGACAGCCTACGAGCATCAGCTGCGTCCCACAACAATATTTCAGTCTTGCTCCCACTTTGAAATCTGTCATTTATATCTCAATACGGCAAATTGTTTCTGAGGCAAAATCCGGTAGCGTACGTGACAGCCCGATTGGAGGACGAGGCAGAAGTGGATGAGAGGGAATAGATGGTTTTGAGAGCTCCTTACTTTTTAAAGCAACTGTCAAGATCTGTAAAGTCTCACAACGCCCCAGGTGCTTGTACAGACTCTAGAAGACATGGTTGTAAATGTATCACTACAGGACTTTTCCGTTTTTCAGTCCCAGTTTTGTGTCCAATACAATACTTTGCCGATGCAAATCCACCGCCTCTATTTCCCACTCTTATGAGGCAAATCCCTCCTAATCTACGGATAAGGTATAACAGCCACATATCTCACAGGATTCCAACAAAATCAGGTCAAAAGGGTGAAGAAAAGCAAAAGACTTATTTTAGAGCGAGTGCGTCAGGGCAAAATAAACAATTAAGACGACACAAAATTAGGTGAAAACACAGCAAAACAAACAAAAACAATAATACTTATCACAAGGGCATTGAGACCGAAAAATTACAAATCCATTTGCATGAAAATTAGACACTGTTGGACACTGTTGGAGTACCTGCATTCGAATGCTGGTAGGTTACGTTTTCTCTACACTCACACCAAAACCGCACGTCCACCTATAATGCTCACAAATATCCGATAAAATAAAAACAGGGTATAAATATTTGAAACTGATGTTAGCAATACTTGCGCTGCAATGCATTGTCCACTTCATGAAGCGCAAACCGAGGAAACCGACGTAATAAAGCATCCTGATATTACACGATCCTAAAAGTTTATCAGGTTTTTGGTATCGTACGTATTTTGGATTATCTTGGTCGTGTTTTTCAAAGCTTTGTTTTGTGGTTCTGTTTAAGTCAGCCATAGTGGGAGGTGTCCGGGATGGAATAACAGAAAAATAACTATCAATCCCACATCTCAATATTAAAAAAAAAAAAAAGGCAAGACACCTCTGCCCGAAACACAGATGAACTTTTCTTCTCCACATTGAAATCAGTTTCACCCCTGAAATTCTCGACCCGTTTTAACTTGCAATGCCTGGAATAATTAGAATGTTTGAACAACATCTGCTCCGCAGATGTGAGAAGTTATATTAAAGTGGAGGGAATAAATCGTGCCAGAAGTTAAAAAAAAAGTAGACATTAAAAGGCGCACAAGTCTGTATTTAAATGACCCCTTTCTTTCCACCCATTCAAGTCACCTGATACGGTTAATTGAGGGTCCAGCATTGCGACTATCAGTGTATGCAGTGAGGCACCCCCCCTTGGTGGTGGATTCACAGTGCACAATTAAAACACAACACAGGATGGAGAAGGTAACAAAGAGAAGTAATGTGCAAATTGGACGGAGACAATGACCTGCATAGAGGACAATTTAAAAATATGAGATGCAACACAGGGTCAGGTAAGACAAGCGAGACAGGGAGCGGGAGAGGGGAGGGTGGAAAGCAAAATGAATACGTATCTGCGTGATCAATGGGACGAGTCTGCGACATGCACAAAAACATCAGCACACACACTCACATACACAAATAGCTCCACGCACATATCCAGTCACTCACGTTCAGATCAGACAGGAGGATCACACAACTCGACTGTGAGCGGCTATGTAATTGCTTTTCTTGGGCATTAACATGACTTGTGCTCTCCGAGTCCTGACTCCGTCTGCCATGGCCGGAGCCAATGGCCATTTGGTTTAATGGGCAATCTGCACTACAGACTGTACTGACTCAGAGCACTTTGTGAGGAGGAGCAGGCCGGTCTTTTAACAAAGAGTGAAAAGCTCCAAGATTACTCTATCACACAAGGCCATACTTAATTAGACTGTTTGTTTAACGGGCTCCAAATGGAAGGATTGCGAATGGAGGTGGTGGTGGTGACTTTGACTCCTCTCCTTGACACAGCAGACTGAAAGACATCTGGTCAAGGATGAGATTGCACATGCATAGGGTTGCACCAGCATATTAGCGGAACGTGGTCTCGTCACGTTTTATACTCCCATCTCCGCACAACAGATGGTTATAGCGGGGAGAGTCGATGAATAAGATTTACAAGTGGCAAATTAAGTCATTATAATTTCAACAACGTCATTAGGGTTAAAATAAACTACATATATTCTTCAGCTTTAAGGCTAAGCACATTGGTTAAAGTGATTTAGTGTGCAGCCGAAGAAGCAATACAGTGGGGAGGAAAGTGAGATTGACTTTATGTGTATTAAGTCAGCAACTAACAACACGGTGGTACATGAGGGTTACAAGCCCTGCATGAAATTATATCTAATTAGTGCAATCCTTCAATAATATTACATCTCTCCTCTTCATCTCTCCACACCCTTTCAGCCATTCTCGCTTGATCCTTCTCCCTGTGTAGAAGGCTAATTAAAAGGAGAGAAATTGGATATGGGCCCGTGCACACTCTAATTCACTGGGGGGGGGGGGTGAAAGTAGTCGGACCTGAGACAAGGGCGCCGGTAAAGAACGGCGCTGCTTTATCACTTTTGGAAATACAAAAAGGTGCATAGGTGAGAACTGACAGGACGAGACAGAATCCAAACTCCCGTTAATCCGCCACTAATTTGTACTGAACTGTGCTCTCATCCTTCACCCCATCATCACTCTCTATCGCCTGTACATGCAAGACCACAAATCCCCCCCCCTGCGCACTCCGGTAAGGGGTCAAAAGATTTGGCCCCGGACGGAGCCGGCCATGTCACAAATCCATTGTGTCAATAACGATGTGAAATTGTTTTTCATCAACATCAACTGGGTAATGGATGTTTCGGTCTAAATGAAACTGACCTTTGCATTAGCCTCTCGCAGAGTAGTTTAAGTGAAATATGCTATAATGCATGAGCTCCTTTCGAGGCAATTGCTGTTTATTGCAACTTGGGTCCTTTTTCATTGTTATAGTCATAATAATGTCTTCACCACCTGAGAGTAAGAAAGCAATAGCGAGTAATGTGAAAATTTTAAATTAATACTGAAAGCCCTCGCCCATAAACACCAATCGGAGTTTACAGACTGACTTTCTGTTACCGATGTACCGAATCAGGCTTGACGTTCGCTTTGACGTCATCGTGTTCAGCGACAGTGTCATGATCGAAAGGGCACTTTGAAGGGTCCTGTTGCAACAACAACTACTACTACTACAACCACCCAGCCCGCCCTCGATAAACTCTCTGGTCATTTATATATTTAAGTTTCCTCACTATCTCTGCTGCTGTAATATTGATGTCTCCTCGATAAGGACTCCAGGCTTATCGAGGATATGGAACAAATCCTCGACCTCAACATGGGTAATTTCGTATCCCTGGTAAGATATATATCAGCTACACAGTACATTTTCTGAACATTGGATTTAAAAAACAAAAAAAAACAATGCCATTATCTTGTGAAGTAATTTATGAGCACATCCTATCCTTGCTCATTTTGACAAGATATGGACCATAAAGCAGTTCATTGTATTTGAGCAGCAAGTGGACTAGAAACTAGGCTGGGGGGGGCAGGGAGGTTAATCCCCCCCGTAGTGTTGCTGTCTTCTTTTATGGATGTTATCATAACCGGTGGCCGAAACCATCAAAATATGACCTACGGTTTGGCAAGCATAGTAAATCCTTTAAGCAAATTATGGGCAGTTGTCAAAGTTGTTGCACATCAAGCCAGCTTATGGAGGCTTTCTGTCTGTTCTCTTACTCCGCACACATTGTCTTTATTTCTCTCTCGCCCTCTCTCTAAAACCCATGTGCTTTTAGTCCAGGTGCAGCTGTAGAGCTGGTGGGGATCAGAGAGTTAGTGATGGATGAGACGGGGTTATGCGCGTTGAAGTGGATTCCCCGTAGCGAACGCTGAGTGACACACCGCACGGGCTGTAATAAAGGAAATGGATCACGGACGAGGGGAAGAGCTTGACGTCTTGTTGACATGCTAACATTAACACACTTGAAAAAAAATTTGCTTGTGAATCGCACCGTGTCACTGTGACTGAAGGTCAACCAATTATTACCGTGATAAGCAATCGCAGGCCAAAAGCCAGGCAGCTTCAAGCCTCGTATCCACCAAATGGACGCTGTCGCCAGCAGGAGACATACGCCACACTGAGGTGACGACAAAGGGTGTTTGTCTGTGTAAAGCCAACACTCAACACCCCCATTTGCTCGCTATCTCACCCCATGGGGCTTGGCTGCTCTCCTACCTCATATGGATGTTCAAACACACAAGGCCGAAACAAATACCGAGCAAAAAGTGCAGGATCGCACACAAGCACACACATGCACACAAACGCATAAAGCTTGGAGTCCTGTGGCACGGCAGGAGTGCACTACTGGAAGGGGGGAAATTATTTCACAGCTGAATGAGCACAAGACTGCCAGACATGACTGGATGCATTAGTACGGTGAGGGTTTTCAAGAATGGGTTAACAACAGTCTAGAGTGTAAACCTTTATTAGCTTTAACTCAATAAAAGATACCTAAGGCCAACAGCCCGGATGAAATAATTATAAACAAGTACATAAAATAAAGACCAATTTACAATACCTAAATAATGCAGTTAGATTACGTCCCTGTTTTTTTATTTTATTACTTAAGGATGATATGTAGTTTTAAACTGGCCGCTATTTACCCCACACGAATACAGTGAAGAAGAAAATATTCAGGAGATGAATGAAGGAAGCAGTATGTGATCAGTAAGGAAATATGAATTTCCTTTAAATTTGTACTTCTACATAAAAGGGTCTCGATCACGAGTGGCAAGCGAGATGTTTGCTTCGTAAATCTGAAAGTGTGATTGCATTTGCAGAATACCGGGCGATAAATCAGGGTTAACATTGGGGACCGTTGCAACCGGAGAGCATACGGTTCCGGTGTGATTTATAATGCTGCATCGCCTTAACAAAGACCCTACCTCATAGCCAGTGCAAGTGCGTTGAGCATTTACTACGGTTTTGCAGCGATACGGCTGTATTTCACTGCAATCACACCGCCCCAAAACCAGCTGGCAGCGGGCTTCTCACGTCACTGCATTCAGATCGTATTTCACAACAATGCCATCTCAGATGGAGATTGTTTGGAAGCTGATTAATACCGAGCAACATTACATTTTCTGAAATGACATTACAGTTAGAAACCGTGTATAACATTCACTATGAAATTCAGAAAAGAGCTCAGTTTAGAGGAGCAGGTCTGAAATATATCGGAGGCAATTTGATGTTAAGGAGTGGACCGTACACCACTGCTGAAACCTTTACAAGGTCTGTGTTATTGTGACATGTGGTGAACATTTCACACAAGAGGTGTGTATTCAGCTAAACCACAGATTATTTGAAATTTATCATGACCCTGTAGCGTACAGCACTGGTGTAACTAAAGAGTCAGGCAGAACTGGTGATAAAATGCACCCAGACCCTACGAATACCGTCACATATTCGATACCCCCTATTTTACACACACGCGCACAGACACATACACACACACAGACACAGACACGTGTACACTTACACAAGAATTGGCCTATAGGTCTGCCTGTGTGTGTGTGTGTGTGTGTGTGTGTGTGTGTGTGTGTGTGTGTGTGTGTGTACCACACATGTCTAGCAGGATACAGACGGCGGGGGCTTCCTTCTATGGAATTCTCCGCACAAGCTCAAACCTTGGATGTCCTGCACACCGAAGATAGCCAGACCTGCACAAATTGGGCAAACACACCACTCTGGGTCGCCTTAATGCCTTTTCCTTATGTGAATATGAGATGAGCCATGCCGCTCCCTCCACTGGGAAAAAATCCTTGATTCTAAATGACGTGCGTCGTTTGTACGGCAGCTCATTTTCATATAGAAAACACTGCCAGATGTCCTGAGCCATCTACGCAAATGCACGATGCATTTGATAAACTCAAAATAGCCAACACTCGGGGATGATAATTACGAGGAATGACTTGCCGTGCTGTTGGAAACATTAACGAAAATTTATATCTCGCATGAGACGAGACCAAAAGGTGTAGTGCAAAGTGGCGCCTGCCGCGTGTAAATGACAGTGTCATTGGACTGCAGCTGAAAGGCCAACTGACGATGAAGCCGCAATCCCCAGACAATTGGTAATCAGCGCGAGTACGGCCAATCAGCTCAGGCTTTACATGTCAAAAGATGCACTTTCAGTTAAGTGGGTGGATGCTGAAGGGGATTTTGATTTTTGTTTTTTTGTTTTTTTTTTTAAACAATTTTGCTATTCACATCCGCGTTGAATTCCAACTCAAAGATAATGTTGCCAAAGTAAAATTCTATGGCTTATTATAATGGAGGCTTTTGTTGCTGCCAAGCTGACCCAGACAATGGCTGCAACATGGATACGTATGTAAATTAGAGGAGGAATAAAAGTCCAAAGTGGCCCTCGGAATACATGCATATCTGAACGGGTGTGCTACCTGCAGCCTTCCTAATGAAGCGCTAACCTGCCTCGGTAGAAAGCAGACAGATGGAAAACACAGTTGGCTCTACGCTGGTGCACTCGCACACTGCTGTCCTTGAGCAGAGAGAGACTTAAGAGTGCAGTTGACCTAAAGCAAACATCGATCATCCAAGCACAAGAGGGGGAATGGGCGGGACGCAAAAAAATGGCAAAAACTGTACAAACAACTCGAAATTGCTATATTTTCCCAACACGTCAGGACAGTTGGGTTCCCAAAAGCTATAAGAGATCCAAGATACTTCAGACATCCACAAAAAAAAAAAAGGAATTTTGATGCCAAAGCTTTGTCCAGCCTGTCCGGATCAGGGCAAATAATGCTTCATTTGAGTAATGCTACTCAAATGTTGTCGAAGCCATTTAAATATGCGATAAATTAAATCTGGGTTATAGGGTTGGCAAACAAGCTGGACTTCTCGAAAAGCCAAGTTTGGTTACATTATTTCATTATCGACATCCAAAAAATATCTTCTCAAATAACAACACAAGTGTTTAAACAAAAGAGTCTTTCATCAGTACTATAGGTCTGATTTTCATCCATCATTGAATGCAAGTCATAGAAGGCACCGGCTGATATAAAACCAATATTGTGATATTGATTGGCAGGTGAAAGTGTGCAAATAAACACGCAACTTGCATTTCATCCTTTTCCACATATTCTGACATTCTATACTGCATGCATTTCTGTCCCCCACGACAGAAAAATGTGCAAAGTCCACATCTTTATTCCAATTAATGTTGTTGACGCACAAACAACTATTCTGCAGTCATAGCGCTTATTTCCACTCCCCCGTGGAATTCACCGTGGGTGGAGGGGATGGGGGGGAAGGCGCACAGCTTCGGACTACAAAACGGAAAGCGCCGTAAACTCGCCGCAAAGTGCCCGTTGTCACGCGGAGTGGGTGGGTGGGTGGAAGTGCCGTGGAAGTGAAAGTGCTCTCACCGTCCACAGCCATGGTCGGTCTCGGCGTGGATCCCTCCGTGGTTGTCAGCGGGGTTCCCCCATTCCTCCTGCAAACGGGTGAAAAGCGCGCAGCGTCCGGATGAAGAGCGCGTCTTGTCCGCCCCCCTCCCAACACCTTGCGGAGCTCTAGGCGGGCATCACCGCGTCTGAGGACACCGAGCCCGGGCTACACGCTCTCCCCTCCCCGCCTCGCTGCCATTTGTCGCCCGGGGCCGGTCCGGTGCGAGGCGGCCGTTTGGGCGCCGAGTCTCCGCCCCTTTCCTCCGCACCTGACCGCCGGGAGACAAAAGGTCATTTCGCCCCGACGGCAGCTGTTACTGGATCCAGACGCTTCACTCTCTCTCTCTCTCTCTCTCTGTCTCTCTCTGTCTCTCTCTCTCTCTCTCTCTTTCTCTCTCTCTCTCCCTCGCTCTCTCTCCCTCCCTCTATATCTCTCGCCCTCTCTCTTTGCAGGACAAAAATCATCCCTTCACTTTGCAAAAATTCTTCTTTCTTTTATTCCTAAATAAGGAGGAGAAGCTGAGGAAAATATACTTAGCATAGCGGTTAAGTAACAAATAAATTGTGAATTTATGTAAGTGATGTTTGTATTCTCGATGAACATGTATATACCCCCCCACCATAAAAATAAAAATAAATATCGCTATTGACTGGCCAGGTAAGATCACAGAACACCTCAAGACAAAAAGAGCACGTGTGTTTTTTTTCTGTCAGAAGCGAATTACTGTGTTGTTTCTTGTTTTCTTTCTTTCATTGATAAAAGACCAAAATCACAGTTTTAGTGCGTCTCCAATTGGAAGGTTTGCGGTTCGATACCCCGTTCGTCCAACCCCAGCTGCTCCCAGTGTGTGTGTGTGTGTGTGTGTTTGTGTGTGCATGTGTGAATGCATGAATGGAATCCGGTGTAGTTTTCTGTTTGACAGTGATATGATCATCTTTCAAACGGCCTTTCCCACCTCTTATCGCCTTGCCAATGATTTGATATTCCCAACTTGCAGTGACCTGATGATGTCATGCTCCCTATAGAAAGCTGCATCTAGAAGTAAAAAAAAAAAAACATTTTAGTGCTGAGCTGTACTCTCCATGACAAATCAGCAAGTTTTTCCAAAAAATGAATGCACCCCTAAGACGTTTAGCCGGAGAAACCCAGGGAGTATTTGGAGGACATTCCACCTGCATGCGGTTTTTGCATGAAAAAAGACGGACTTGCGAGATCGAGGCCGGCCTTCCTTTTCTACTCTTTGCCCCAAACAGCTCGATTCTCCTGCGAAGAGCGCGGTTTTGGTACAAACCGGGAGCACGTCTCTGTCGGTGTAATCCAACCACATCCTCGGCCAATTGATTCTGCCGGCGTTCAGATCCATGAAAAGCGCTCGGCTCCGATGCACTTTTGCGGAAAAGGAGAAGAAACGTGCCCCGGAGGGACCTCGAGGAAGTCTGTCGCTCCGTGTGAGTCCACCGGGGTCCGTCTCGAAATTTGGGAATCGGAAAAGAATAACAAACAATCAAAGCGAGATCGTTGATTGCACTAACGGTCACTGTCTTTCTCAACACCCCACCAACACACAGACACACACACACACAAACACACAAAGTGCTCAAATTGTGAATGTGTGACTGTGTGCTTGTAAAGATATTTTGCTTGGTACAAAAACCGAGCAGTTGAAGCTTGTAATTTTAATCCAGAGGAGGGTTAATGCAGTGAATAATGAATAGACCGGGGTCCTACAGAGACATATCAAGGGAACTCGCTGCGCATCGCTCTTCACGGTGGAAGATGGCAGAGATGCAACAGCAAAAATACGAACAACTCTCTGTGAGAGAGAAATCTTTGTATAGTCTAGGCTCAATACAGATAATCATGGGGGAATAGCTGCTGAGGGGAATAGCAAATGGTGCTGTTTCTCTTCAGCCTTCATCGCCGGGATATTTGCTCTTCACTCCGTCAGTCAACCAAACGAGTTTGGTTAAAACTGATTTTTTAATTTCCCGAGTTCACGAAGTCGATGGAGGGGAGAGGGAAGAAAGCGCGAGTCCGTCAATACTGTAACAAACAGATGATGTAATTAAACATTTATCAACTACTTTCACTCCAGTGCCATCACATATGCTCTGCCCTCCTCGCGCCTGGAGCTTTTTGATATGATAGTGCGAGAAAACATGTAAGATAAATATACATGCATATGTGCACATGCGAACACGTGTGTGTGTGTGTGTGTGTGTGTGTGTGTGTGTGTGTGTGTGTGTGTGTGTGTGTGTGTGTGTGTGTGTGTGTGTGTTCCCGCAAACACTCTCAGATCATGCTGTTTTGCATCTTGGTGAACACATGAAACTGCATGTTTGTACTTCAGACAGCAGATTTTCGCTAATGGGGTAAGAGAAAGAAGCTCATTGAGAGCTACGAGAGCTCTGTTCAAAGCCTCCGAAAGAATCCTGGATGAGTGAGAAGAGGGACAGAGAGAGAGAGAGAGAGAGAGAGAGAGAGAGAGAGAGAGAGAGAGCTTTCTCAAGAGACATAGAGAAGCTATTGATGCTGGAGTGTGGCATCAGCCTTGCCAAAGCTGGCTGCACTAGTGAATTGGGCTCCAATGGTTACGATTGACAAATAATGGTGCCCGAAAAGGACAGGAACTGAAAAGAAAACAGCAGTTGGGAAGAGACCAGATCGACCCCGGGTGCATCTATATGCTTGGCAGCTGAGAAGCAGAGGACATTCAAAGATGTTGGCTCTCAACAAAACGTGAGGGCTCTCTTCCTCTCCCAGTGTTTAATCTGATGTGAAAGGGAGGGCTCTTTTCAGGTGAAAGTGAAAGCAATCTAATGAATTCCCACAGGACGCTATTTACTCTACGGAGATCAGCGAGGATGATAGAGAGGAATCCACTTTATAGTGTTAAGTTGTGGCCCTGAGCTGTTTTCATAATCAGCGGCCGGGGGGGGGGGTTGGAAATTTCGTGCACATATTGTTAAGAGAACTCCTTTTAAAAGAAAAAAAGAGGAAAAATGGCAGTGTCGGCCCTCCTCTGTTCAGAATATGGGACAAAAGATGACAGAACCTATTTGAGAGAAATGTAAATTTCCTTTGGTACTTGCTGATCATCACTATACATCTCCCGCTCTGGTCCCTACATATATATTTACCTTTTTGTATGGGAGTGTGTGGCTTTTTGGGTGTGTCTGCACACAAATGCAAGGGGGGGGGGTATGGAACGGGGGTGCTATTTCATTTCCTACCACTTTCCGAAGTTGAGGTCACAGTCAGAGCTTCTGACAGTCTGTTGCTCATCGTCTTTTTTTTCTTTTTTTTGCATGTCCCTGATATTCCTCCCCTACAAAGCGATGACTTCGTAAACTGAACAACGGCTAATGTCATCCTCCGCCTTGGGCTAAATGTCATTGATTTCTTTGATACTGTAGCACAACATCAAATTTGCTGGGTGTGACTTGCGTGCATGGGTGATGTTTGAGAACCCGAATGTCTGGAAAAAGACAGAAGCAAAGACTGGAAAGAAGATCACTCTTTTTTTGAGCTATCATCAAAAGAGACAGGGACCGAATGAATAGCTTTTTCAAAAGGTGAAATTTAACGTTCTCAGAATAGGGACGCCGTATGCTTTCACTTGTGTAGAGGCTCTGTTCAATTCGTGCGCCCTTGAAAAGAGGTGGGCAATGTGTGGGTTGCAAATCATTCTTTCTTTTTTTTAATTTAATTTAAGAGATAGAAAATAGTCAATTATGGGTGTGAGTGTCACAAAATAGGGTGAACTGAAGTGTGTGTTAATGTATGCTTGATAAAAAGTATGGTGTTCTGTCTAAGAGTGGTGCAACAGTCCAAAAACAGTGCTTAGGCTTCCAGATATTGGTACAGACATACTGACCGGGCCTTCGGGATCGACTTTTTGTTCAGCGTC
The DNA here is from genome assembly GCA_901007705.1 of Fistularia tabacaria. Lineage (NCBI taxonomy): Eukaryota > Metazoa > Chordata > Actinopteri > Syngnathiformes > Fistulariidae > Fistularia > Fistularia tabacaria. Next base: position 86,421 of record CAAKHD010008727.1, on the reverse strand, counting down.
TCGCCCAAGGACACCTCGACATGCAGACAGGAGGAGCCGGGATTCGAACCACCGACCTAACGATTGGTGGGATCCTCGCTCTACCGTCTGAGTCACAGCCTCCCTCTTGATGGCAGTTGCCTTGGGAGGGAAAAATAATGATCCCATTTTAAGATCTTCCCAAGAATATCTTCAGTTTTCTTCTCAGAGCAACTGTCCGAAAACTGCACAGAAACCTATTAACTCAATCATTTGAAACTTAACCGCATTCGACTTTATCAAGAATGACACGGGAGGTAAGGGAGCAGTGTTTGTGTTTGTGCCCCCAGGAATGGTTTTAATTGAAGAGCAACAAATTTAGTCCACTCTTGTGAGACCAAATGTTGAAAGGATATTAAGATTATTTCCTTTCCTCCCCCTTTTCCCTGCCAACTTTTCACATTTTCCCTCTCTCTTCAAGGGTAAGTATTTGTGGTTTTCCTGTCAATGTCTGTCAAAATTCGTGCTGTTAAATTCCCTCCTCTCTGAAAAGTCAGGGTCCAAATATACAGGGCGCCACAGTCAGATCCATTGTGTCAGAATAACACGGCTAAATACCAGCCTCAGTCAAATACCAGGTCATGAGAACCGCCTCAGTCAATAATCCAATTTATCTGCTCAGCCATCAGGAAAACAAATCAACTGGATTTTGGATCATGGAAGCTGGCAGACTTAAAATCTAAAATTTATGAAAACCTTTTACTAAATCTGCGCTTCGTTCACTTTCTCCTTTTGTCGATTGTGGTGTGTAAAAACCGAATGCCTACAAGAAGAAATGGAACACGAGGAAGCAGATTCCGTGACGGCGAAATGAATTGGAAAGCGCTTTTTTCTGAGCACCAGAATGCATCAACCATTCCTGTGATTACATGATATAATATCATATCAGTTAGAGGAGTTTACTGTCGAAAACAACTCATACTTTGTGACAATTAGGTGCATCTGTTGTTGTCTTGAAACAGCCTTCTACCTTACGGCTCAAGGTGACCTCACTGCTTAAGGAGAAGGGAGAGGACTTGTTTTCCTCACATGGCAATTAGCCTAATGAATCATATCCAATATGATTGACCCGTGATGCACAGATGTCACCTTTGTCCGTGCATTTGTATTCAAAAAACGTAAATTATGTTTTCTCTCCTTTTCTCCAGTCTCAGATTTCTTCAGCGGACTAATTACCGTGCTGTCCTTTCAAACTTTGTTGCTACACTAGGCTCAGCGGATCAATAATTCCATGCGAGTAACTGTTGCACAAAAATGACTCTGATTATACATAGAGTGAGTTAATATTGGCAATTTACTGCTGTCCTTTCACAAGGACACTTTTGTTTGTTCGCGGATATCGAGTGGCTAGAAATCAAAATTAAGTAAATGATGAATCCACTTAACGTTATTCTATGTATGAAGTCGAGCGTTTGTGCATTGAGACTTGCCTTTATCTCGGAGATGGTAATTGAGTTTAACGTGTCTGTTTAACTGGGAAAAATTATCATCTCCATGTCCTCTTTTGCCACATTCTTTTATGCGGTTTAATGAGCTAAAATTAACTTACAATGCTGCCCTGACAGTGTGAATGATGCACCTATGTGTCTTTGTATATGGAGTGCTGTGCAAGTGGCTGCTGTACGAAAGTGTGTCAGTAAACCTGCCGTCCTCGCACATCTCTTTATACCCATCTCTTTGTTGCAGCTTTCCATCAATCAGTGAACTATAATTGGAATTTTATGACATTTGTGGGGAATTCATCTTCTTCGTCTCAGTGATTTTGTAGAGGCTGTCCCCGTTCTTTCTACGCGGCTACGGCTACAATCGTGTGTACATGATCACAATCTGGACATCTGCTGTGGCAGATAGTCCAGTTGTCCTCCCCTTCATCCCCGTGTCACACGCACTGAAAAAACAGATTAAATGCATCCATGCAAACGGGCACACACATGACTGGGTAAACATGAACAAACATGCAGGATACTGTGCCTCTGCTTTGTGACAGTTACAAATTGGTTTATTGCACCGGTTTAATACTTTAACACGCATCAATTGCATCCAAACACAAATTTGATGACCATTCACAAAATGAGGGTCCTCATTTTTATGATTTTTATCTGGTTAGGGATGCAATTATAATCAAATTGATATTATGATACTTTCAAAAATAAGGAATGTGTCCTTTATTTTAGAAGGAACGCTGCGAGCGTATCGTCTATCGTCCAAATTTAGAAGGGAACATTATTTTTGTATCTTTGTTCGACACACTGTTTCCAGCTCACAGCTGCATTTAGAGGCAGCTCTGCCAAATATTTCATGGGAGCACATCAAAGGGAATGAGGGTAGTATGCTCTTTGGTGGGACGACTTCAGCTCAGTCATTCACCCACTACGTCCCAAAATTCCAGAACGCAGAGTCGTGTGGGATCCCTGTTGAATGTATTTATACAAAGAAAGCACATTAGTCCAAAAAATGCAACGATGCCCGCAGTTTTCAAAGTCTTTCGGAATTAATGACATGATTCTGCTCATTTATTGGTCTCATCGGAGATAGCTTCATTTGTCCTTGTATGCAGATGTGATGGGGACTTGGACGGCGATCTTAAGGATTTTATCATTGCTTAAATTGCTAAGTATTACTACCGATCGCTTCATGTTGCACCAATTCAAGTGACCTGAATCCCTTATTCATTTGTCAGCGGTTTCTTTTTTTTCCATTTAGTTTTGTAAACCATCCCATCATTGTTACATAAATGTAATATATAAAATAAAGTTGTGCTCTATGTTGCCATAACAAATCATTTGACCAAGATGAAATGATCATTAAGCTAATCACATGAAAAAGGCGGTGCAATGAGTAGACAACCTGGAGGCTTGAGTTTTGCTTTGTGTTAAATTGGTTCTCATCTGTACGAGCTATATATTTTCTAATGTGTCTGACAGTCCATTTTCATCATAGCATCTTTTCCCAGGAGTGAGATAATGTCTGCCCTCAAGGCCTTGCAAATGAAGAAAAATGTAAATGCCTGGTTGAAGGCTTTGAGTGTGGATGGTTGAGGTTTAACATGATTGAAAATAATTGATGTATGGGCGCACTTCATCTCACGGGATGAAACCCGGCCATATTATGTTAGAATTTAATTACCTCTACTAAAGGTTCCTGTCTCAACTTTTAATATTGACACTTATATTTTCCATCTTAATGTAAGATGAGTTTTGCTATGAAATCCAGAGGGGGGTGTAAAATTCAGAATCACATTATATTTTCTTACAACGTATTGCACTATCAACATAAAATAAGAGAAAAGAAAAACAACACTGTGAATATAGAATGCTTTGCACCAGATTGCATTAGCATTGGCTGTAGGGCTGCCATGCAAAGTGCTAACCAGGCCATTAGGAGCAATTTGCAGCTCAACGTCTTGCCCAAGGACACTTCGGCATGCAGACGGAAGGAGCTGTGAATCGAACCACCAACCTTCTCATTGAGTTTGGATTTGGCTCTTTTCCATTAGCAAGAGAAGATAACTCAGAAAGGGTCAAACGGAAATAATGAATTATAAATGACCTGTTGAACCTGATGAAGAACCATCACAGCTGGTGATTCTCATTAACAAATGCCGGTTTGCTACGAGAATCATAATTTGTGCAAAAGGCCCCTTTTTAACGTTCCAACGGGGAAGTTAACAACACAGACATAATGTGCAAAATTCCCCAATTAAATTCATTCAACAGGCTAAAATATCACATCTAAACCCATGCGACAATGATATAAAAAAAATACTACTGTAAAATTATATTGTTATTGTGATATTAGAATAAAGCAACGCTATAAAGTAATTTAACGGACTGGCCATTAAAAATCCATGGAGAAGTCCTGCATGTTGCACTCAGGCCACTGATGGGCTCCGACTGGCTCAACTCTAGGATTCCACGTTGCAAGGGCGCCCCCTTGTGGCCAAAAAACAAACAACAACAACAACAACAACAACAACAAAATCAGCGTACAATTGAGTGGAACTCCTCTCGAATCTAAGAATCGGTCACTTTGTGGAACAGCGACGACATGAGCGCTGTGAAAAATACTTGTTTTACATGTTCTTTTTTTTTTTTTTTAATTGTTGCATACTGTGTGGCGGTGGTCGTTGGGGGCGCTGTTACAAAAAACACCGGATACTTGTGGAAGGACCGGGTCGTCGAGCAGAGCTGGGAGCGGATGTGAGACTGTTGTTTATCCGGCAGTTAGCGGGCACGATATTGGAGCGAAAATGGCTAGCGGTGCGACAAAACAGGCGCCCAAATCCTCCTCCAAGGGGGCTTCGGGAGGCTCCGGGGCGGCGGGAGCGAGCGGCGGGCCGCCCATTATGCCCCTCGCTTCTCCACTCATGGGGAAAAAGAAGAAGCCGTTCCTGGGGATGCCTGCCCCGCTGGGCTACGTACCGGGTCTGGGCAGAGGGTAAGCTAACTTGCTAGCTAAGAAGGCATGTCGACTCCTTTAAGTGTATGGAGAAGCAGACCAGCGCTTATTCTTTACCTCATAATATGTATTTTCCTTGTAATAAAACATGCTCATTGTGCATTTTAATACAACAATTGGTGTTTGTTTACGCCTTCATTTCACTTAGTTTATTTGCATAGCACATTGAATTTCCCTGTTGAAAGATTTTTTATTCTACAGTTAGCATCGCGTCGCTCTCAGTGTGTTACTTTGTATAAGTCGTTCCCCTCATACTTGCCTTACAAAGCTTAAAATCCTTTAATTGCTTGTATTTTATTCTATTTCAGTCTCCATTTGAATGTCAGTTTGGTCCCATTCCGCGAATTGCTGCGATTGCTCTTTGTCAACAGACTCTAAACCCCAGATTTACGAAAAAGTTAAAGATTTTTAACTTGATTTGTATTTCTGAGGGTGCCCATAATAGAAGTTAAACAAATGACCCTATCCTCAGTGCCACTGGATTCACCACCCGATCTGATATTGGTCCTGCACGAGACGCCAACGACCCAGTGGACGACCGACATGCACCGCCAGGGAAGAGGACAGTCGGGGACCAAATGAAAAAGAATCAGGATGATGATGATGAAGATCTGAATGACACCAACTATGATGAGGTATGGCTCGCAGACTGTCTCTGACTGTTGACGTTACAGTTTGATCTGTGTGAATTCCACTGAAATAATACAATGTAATCGAATTTCAAGCACTCACTATTGTCGTATCTGGTAGTTTAATGGTTACGCAGGGAGCTTGTTTTCAAGTGGACCTTATGAAAAAGACGATGAAGAAGCTGACGCTATATATGCAGCTCTGGACAAGAGGATGGATGAAAGACGCAAAGAAAGAAGGTTGCTTATCAACAAAGTTTTGCCATATTATTCAAGAAGATTTTATTTATTTTTTGGAATGTGAGTTTGATTGCTGCTCTTTGTCCTTTTAGGGAGCTGAGAGAAAAGGAGGAAATTGAGAAATACCGTATGGAGCGACCCAAAATCCAACAACAGTTTTCAGATCTAAAGGTACACGATCAGACAAGCTCTGCCAAATCTTTTACTCCCTAACCATTTTACTTTCCGAGCTATGGTCTATCTTTTGCTTTTCAAACATACAAAGACCAGTAAACGAGAAATGATGGATGCATAAACATTGTAATGAGTAATTCCCAATAGTAGATCTAGCTTCTATTACCCCAAGTTTTTCAACACTCAATAGATTATGTGATAACACAAAAAATGCGCACTGCTGTAATCACTATTAATACAATTAATGTGAAGGCAAGAGGTATCCTTAAATTGAGCCTATATTATGAATACACACCATGAGTATCTGCTAATTACAAACTTCACAGTAGCCACACTAATGTCATATGTCAGTTTTGACAAACCCAGTACATTTTGGTCAAATTTTAAGTTACTTCACTGTCCTCTGCACCCCGCTCCCTCCTTTTGCTGCAGAGAAAGTTGGCAGAGGTGTCTGAGGAGGAGTGGCTGAGCATCCCGGAAGTTGGAGATGCCCGGAATAAACGCCAGAGGAACCCCCGCTATGAGAAGCTCACCCCTGTCCCGGATAGCTTTTTCTCCAAACATCTCCAGACGGGAGAGAACCACACCACTGTCGACCCTCTGCAGGGGGTCAGTATCCATGCAAGTGCTCCATCTGCACACATGTCATTTCAGTCCAGACCAGCAGGAGTCAGAATATCTCACCTACATAAAGATATTAGTTTTACAGTGCAGTTTATGCCAGGAGAAAATTATGCTTTCTTTAGTTTTTTTAAGGGATATGGTGGAGTTACTGTAACAGGACAACATTATACTACATAATAATGAGAGAGAGGGGGAGTATTTAACTTTGTAAATACTATGAATAGGAGTAAATAGAAATGTGTTTGCCAAGGGGAGAACTGAGACAAGCTTGCAATTGAAAACAAATGTGCTAGCAGATATATATCACACTAACTTTTGTGAATTTACAATAGCAATGGCAAATCCAGTATCTATAAATGTTAAGTTCTATAGTCCCAGTCTGATGGATTGCTATTTTCAGCTAAGATATCAAGTACCTTGAACAGGATTTGCTTATTGTAGTTCTCAGCAGAAAATAATAATTTCACTCCATCGTCATTTTATTTCTTCTTTCAAGCTTGGTGGCTTGAATACACCATACCCGGGAAGCATGACCCCGGGTCTGATGACGCCAGGAACAGGGGAGCTTGACATGAGGAAAATTGGTCAGGCCAGGAACACACTCATGGACATGAGGCTCAGTCAGGTAAACTAATGCATCATCCTCAGACAAATTCAGTTGTGCGCCGTTCATTGGTTACTGAAGACAGATAATATTACCACTGAAAATGACAAGAGTAAGAACAGCTCTCATGATAGATATTGTGATCTGCTTCAGGTGTCCGACTCTGTCAGTGGACAGACAGTTGTGGATCCAAAAGGTTATTTGACAGATCTCAATTCCATGATCCCCACACATGGAGGAGACATCAGGTAGGCTCATACAGGCAACATATCAGGTCCATGCTGCTAAAATTTATACAGAGCGCTTGATGTCTTGTCTTTGCCTTACATTGTCCAGTGACATCAAAAAGGCTCGTCTGCTGTTAAAATCCGTGAGGGAGACCAATCCCCATCACCCACCTGCTTGGATTGCATCTGCCAGACTGGAAGAAGTGACCGGGAAACTTCAGGTGGCCCGAAATCTTATCATGAAAGGCACTGAAATGTGTCCAAAGGTAAAGACTGATGAAAACAATCACAAATATTTAATGTGCTTGTTTGAAGCTGAGTGTCCATTCCTCACACTTCAGCATTTAATTCCCAAAAAAAAGTTTACCACATACCCGGAACAACCTACTAAAGTTGATCTACACACACACTGTACAGAAAACTGTTCTGTAAAGCCCATGTAAATTGAAATTTGTGTAAGCAATAATTTCACTTTTTTTAAAATGCTTTGCAGTGGAAACACAAATCCTTATATCTTTTAAAATTTCACATGCCATAATCTAAAGATGTGGTTGTAATTAGCATGATATTGTCATAAGTCAGGTTTTCAGAAGTATCACGCATCCAAAGTGCGTGCAGCTACAAGCCTCTCTGGCTGAAATGACAAGCATAGAAAGTTCATTCCAACTTTACCAGAAACACCGCCTACATTGGAAATCAGTATTTCCATGCATTGAACATCTAGGAAGCCATGTATTCTGACCTGAGGTTCCAAATGTGTTCTAATGTTTCTTTCAATACGCAGCAGGATATTTTAAAAAGATTTCTGAAGTCGTTGTTTTCTTCTTCCCTTAAATTTGTTTTTTTACGTTGATTTTAAATCTCAAGCAAAAATGTATGGTTTTTGTTTTGGGGATTACATTCTAATGAAATTGGAGGTGTGTTTTTACTACATTTGTATTATATCTGCGTCATTAAGAATACAATCACCTTCTACAACTATTCAGAGAAATAATTTAGAGACTCTTTCTTTAACTTTTGAAAAATCCTCTCCTTGCTATCGTTGGTATATTTCTCTCTCTCCATCAGAGTGAGGATGTGTGGCTGGAGGCTGCCAGGCTCCAACCAGGTGATACAGCCAAAGCCGTCGTGGCCCAGGCTGTTCGGCACCTGCCACAGTCTGTCCGAATCTATATCAGAGCTGCGGAACTGGAGACTGACGTCAGAGCCAAGAAACGAGTCCTCCGGAAAGGTAGGGTCATCTATAGAAATTTTAACACCCAGCAACAGTCGTCCTGAAGTAACTTTTTAAAGCTCCTCTAATTTTTCTTCAGAGAAAGAACTACTTTTTTTTTAAATATCTGTATATGCACCCTCCAACTGTATCCAAAGGACTGTCACAAACATTTAAAGTGTATCCTTTTTCAGTTGACAGGAAATTTTTCACCTCACCATTGTATTACGGTCATGGTGACTCTTAAGGGGATTTCCTAACTAAATGTTTGGTAAATTCTTCGTCATTATTCGGGGGATATTATACCAGTTTTAGATATTGCTTTGCCTGTTTCCGATTTAATCAGGGCATTTCCAAAGTATCTTGAAATCAATTCAATTACTTGACAGAGGAAACTTCTTGCAGATAATACAATTATGAATCCAAAGTTATAGTTTGGTCATGATAAATTAACATTTTTTTATGTAACATTCATGACAAAGTAAATGTTTCCTAGCAACCCACAGAACTCCACCACTGAGCTCATAAGATAGCATAAAGTTTTTCCAAATAATTTAATCCTGCAGCTGTGGCTCTCGCTTCTTGTCAAGAGCAGACACCCCAGTGTCAATGCTCCGAACAAACAGAAACATGTGCATGCATATGCGCGAGCACACACGCCCACCCACACACGCTGTCACACACACACATACAGTGGTATTTCTAGGGAGCATATCCAACTGATCCATCTTCCTCGAGGGAAGAGCTCTCTTTTCTTCATTTACTGTTTTAGCTTGTGTATTTACAGTAGCGTAGCCTGTGATATTTCCTCTTCTCTACATTGGCCTCTGGCCTCTGGTTTTTGTCTTCTTAAATTATTATTCTCAATAACCCCCCCCCCCCCCCCCCCCCCCCCCCCGGCTCCCCCAACCCACCACAATTCTTTATAATATTAAAAAAAATAATATAACTTATTTTTTTCATCCTGCTGA
>CAAKHD010008727.1:58157-69585 GCA_901007705.1 Fistularia tabacaria | reverse complement strand
TTGGAGGTGTTTTTGCCCGGGGTTTGATTTGGGTTGGACGCAGAGGGAAATTTGCCAACAAAAAATAAAACCCCCCCCCCCCCCACCCACCCACCCACCCACTTCCCTCCACAGAAAAACACAGCCACACTTTCCTAAGTTATAACTGTTTGGATGGCAGGCACGGCGCATCCTGGGCTCCATCTATGCGACGACGCAGCAGGTGCAGTGTAAGACCACTGACAAACACCAGGGAGACCTGAAAAGACCACTGCAGAGCATGGAGCAGCTCATCGTCCGTTACTGCAGCCCTGCTTACCTGGTAACTCAACTCGACTCAACTCAACTTTATTTGTGAAGCACTTTAAAAACAACCAAAGTTGGCCAAAGTGCTTTACACACACATAGAAACAGAAGAATATGAAACACATACAATAAATAAAATCAATTAAAAAGAGAATAAGAAAAACTGTTAAAAACAATAAAATAAAATAAAATAAAATAAAATAAAAGAGACTTAAAGCCAACATCACAAACTGAGTTAAAAGCCAAAGAGAAAAAAGGCATTTTCAGAAAGGATTTAAAAAAAGGAAGTGAGTCGGCCTGCCTGATGCGTGAAGACAGCTCATTCGAGAGAAGTTAGACGCAAGAAACAGGATAGTTTTTATTCTTTTTCATGCTTCTGGTTTACAGTTTCCCCTTAATAATCGCAGGAGGATACAATAACAAATAACAAAAAGTTAATTATAAGTTAAAGTTGTCTCCCAGTTTTTTTTTTGCCGTGTCATGTAGGCAGGAGTAGCCACTTGTTGAAAAGTATCTTATCTTAATTTGTGCCACAGCGAATCATCTGCCACCAGATCTCAGCCTTAATTTATCTCCAGAACCTCTAGCATGTGCTGTCCCTCTGATGAACTCATTCCTGATCCTCTCCATCTTCCTCCATCCCAAAGAAAACCTCCATGTCTTCATCTCTGCTGCCTCCACCTCTGTGTCTCTAAACCAGGCATTATAGCTGGTCTCACCTCCGTCCTACGCACTTTTCCTTTCATTTTTCTGATACTCTGTTATAGCCACATCACCCTTGACCCTTTTCTCCACCCGTTCCAACCTACTTGAATGGATTTCTTCCTTCACCTCTTCTCCACATTGCTCTGGATTGTTGACCCAAAGTACTTCAAATCCCCGAACCATCTTTATCTCCACTCCCTGTGACCTCACCCTTCAGATTCAAATCTAATTATTCAACCTGTAGCCTTTAAATTCGCTGATTGCCTTTTAAATTCAGGTCCGCCATCCGCCAAAAAGGTTTTCTTTCACGTTCTGACAGTTGAACTTGAGCTCCGTGATACACGTGTAGTGCCCGACATCAATGATAATGAGACAGTCAGTTTCTGGATGTAAATTTTGTTCAAACTAGCGGTCCTACAAGCATCACCTGAAACCTCACAAATATTTAGAGGCCAGTAATGAACAGATGTTCAGCAGTTGTAAGTATGATGTATGAACCTGATGCAACACATTGAGACTTTAAAGAGAAGGGGGAGGCATCTTGCACACTGCACTTTAATGTGCAAAATTAAATGTCTCATTTTAAGAAATCCTGGATTTGAGTGTCAATCTCTGTTGTCTTTATGATTTTCATTTCAATACTATTGAGGACACGCACATTGTTCTTATCATCAGAAGTGTTTTTGCATGTCATACTTCACATGTGGTAGATCTTCAGGGGTTTGTGCCACATCACAATAACTCTGGATATTGGTTGATGTTTTGCAGCCTGAAAATACACTTCCTTTGGATATATATTTTCAGGGGAAGAGAGCCTCTTGCTCAGCAGACCGGAAACTACAAGGAAACAAGAGAAAGAGGATCTGGTTGACGAAGGTTATTAAGTCGCTGATAACCTGTTGGGAAAAACTTCAGAGCGTCTATATGCCAAAAAAGTAGGGAAATCCCCCGGGAGCCTCATATGAACAACTGTGAGGGATGTTCATGTTACCAAAGTTGCTTACTTTAGCACAATAAGAAACAAAGAGCACAGCCTGTCACACTTCACTTCCACAGCACTTTACCTTGACAATTCACAGCCTGCCCAGAGATGTTCTCCCGCAGATCACTTTTAGTTTCCACCCCATTAATGTATCTGGATTCAACCAGAGATGGTCAATGCAATGCAATATGTAGATACTGCACGAAGATCAAGAGTCATGATAATCTCTTTGAGTATATCTAATGTTTAGAATTAAGATCCAAACTAAAGTCTTCCAAAGCTGGCCATGTAAATAGTTTTTTTTTAAATTAAATCCATTAGATGCTACATGCCATCAGTGCATTCTGGTTTTCAAAAGCTTTAACCATATATAAGCTGAACATGTCCACGGTGCATCTGATAAGTTCAAAAATGCGCACGCATTTAGAAGGTTTATCTTTTTTTAATGACAGCATATGTGTTATTGTAATTTTCATGATTTAATACCTGTGAAATAATTATCTGTCTGTTATGTTGCTGAAAACTGTAAATGTTATATAATTAACATGTGTTTTAGAAATTAGTATGCACACACACACACACATACACATGTAAGTGTGTGTGCGTGTTTGTTCACAGAAATTCACCTCTATTGCTTTTGAAGAACAATTTCTGCTATTTACTGCTACTACTATTATTCCCAGTGCAACCATTAATGGGAGTTCTACAGCAGAGATGCCCAAAGTCCAGCTTGGGGCCATTCACAGCCTGTGGTCAGACTCTATATTTTTTAAGGCTTTCTAGAACTGTCAATCATATTTTTTTAATTTTTTTAATAAAATGTTCAAAATACTGTCCTTTGACATCCAGGTGGTGGCACACTTCCAACTCAATCTTGCTTGATGACCTATGTGGCATTTTATGCATCTCTATCGCTGCATTACTCAAAACAAGACATTTAAAGCGAAGTGCAGGAAAAAGCTGTATAGACGATGAATGAATGAAGTCATTTTTAAATTGAACGTGAGATAAAAATTTCAACTTAGTGTAAGTTTCAAATACTCCGTACGAATCTTTTTATGTTATCCAATGTTTAAGAACGTCAGACCAGTTTGTTTTGTTAAGAGCCAAGATTCGGTTACACACGCACACACAATTTAAAAAGAAAATGTGACATATGTGATATAAAAAGAAATAAAGTTGTTATGGAACAGCGCGTTTGAATGGGAATTTTACTGTCAGCGGGAAATCAGACCACCGCTTTTGTGGGAAATCCGTTGACGTGCTTGAGGAAGCGGAACTCTTCTACGCTCTTGTTTCTAGACGGAACAAAATAAAAAGTGCACAAAGGCACCCACCACGACTTCCGACTGAGGCACGATCGCGCTTTCCCACCTTTCCCACCAGATTCATGAGCACAACTTTCAGACGCGGTAAAGCAGTTCTAACCTGCATTTCGGTGTTAACGTGATTTGTGTGAAATGTCCCGTGATATTAGATGTTATTATCACCTCAAAGGCGCATGGAGGAAACGCTATTAGCCGAGCGTTACACGTCAACGGACGTTCTCAAGTGAGGGAAACCATTTAAACATTGTGAATATTCAGAACTCGTGAGGTGAAAAGCGACGGTTAATTTGTTCATTGTTTTATTATAATTTTTTTTTGGGGGGGGAGGGGTGTCATTCCAACTTATTCCAAGTCGTGTGGTGGGTTCAGACATGGCCGGCAGCAGCACGGACATGGATCCTGATGTAGCCCGGAGGCTGTTCGAGGAGGGGGGCACCCTGGTGCTGCTCGGGGTGCCTCAGGGCACAGAGTTCGGAATTGACTGCAAAAGCTGGCAGGTCGGTCCCCGCTTCAGGGGGGTCAAGATGATCCCCCCGGGTCTGCACTTCATCAACTACTGCTCCGTCAATTCGCCAAGCTGCGGGGGAGAAATCGGCCCCAAGACGGGCCTCTTCCTCAACCTCAAACGCAGAGAGGTCCTGCTGGCCAAGTGGGATCCCAAAGAGGAAGACCTGGACTTCTCGGACTCCCAGAATGAAGAGGAAGTGAGCAAAATCAGGGCGAACCTCCAAGATCTGGACCCTTTCCTGGGACCTTATCCCTATGAGGTGATGAGGAAGTGGGTGTCTCTAACTGGCCATCTCAGCGATGAAGTGGCCACCAGCTTGCAGCCACTCTCTGGTCGAGTATGTGCCTTCAGCGACGTCGTTCCCGAGATTCAGTTCAGACACACCAAAGACAGGGAAGAGCATCCCAGAAACGACACGGCCTGCCAGAGCATGAAAGAGGGCCTCGAGAGGCTCCCAAAGATGAAACAAAGGGAGGGCACCGAGCTGCGCTTCTCCGTCATCCCTGAGCAGACCTACCCTCCCGGGGCTACTCCTGCAGAAATCACTCAGTGGAGCCTGGACCAGAGCTACGCCCTGGGAAATGTGCTGGAGAAGAATCACAAGTTGCAGCCTCTCAACCTGCTGGGTCAGTAACCTTTTCTGTTTTCGAGTGTGAACGAAGTGAGGTGAGGAAGCATGTTCAGGCAGGTTGGAGCGGGCGGAGAACAGTGTCAGGTATGATAGAAGAGTATCAGCCAGAATGAAAGGAAAGTCGGAGAAGACTGAGGCGGGAGCAGCAATGGTGGTGATTTAGAGACACTGAGGAGAAGACAGACGCAGAGGTGAAGATGTGGAGGCTCTCTTTGGGAGTGAGGTGGATGGATGGATAGGATCAGGACAGCACATGTTAGATGTTCTTGAGATAAAGCCAGGCTGAAATGGTCTGGACCTACAGAGAGGGGTAGACACAGTCAGACGTTTGGCTCCTGGGACCCCTGAGGGGATCGGGTGAAAGTAAAAAGTCTAAATGAAGCGTCTGATACTATTGACAAAATGGAACAATGTAGTGACTGCGGAAGCACCGAAATTTACTTTCCTGACAAGAGACAACAGATGGCTAACAAACAGTGTGTAACTTCACTCACCCACCTGTGTGTTGTGACACGTCTTTGATTCCCACAATGTAACATCACTGTTAAACTCCCCATGTTGAAGTCATTAAACGTCCCAGTCATGCCATTACCATTCTGGCCACACAGGTGGAGTCTATGCTTTTGCTGGACATGTTTAAAAGTGTTAAAACAGTTAAAAGCAGTGACAGAAGATGTTTTTTTTGGACATTTGCTAGTGAAAATGTCGGTTCTTTGACAAGATGAGATTTTGGCCATTTTGTGAGTGTTGGTAAAACAAGTGCAGAATTCGACCTTGCTAATTTTCAGGATTTGACTTCAAGTGTGTGTGATGTTTTACAGGCATGACAGTCCAGAGCTTATAGCCGTGCCTTGGATGCCCTGCTTTTATGCAGCTGTTTTCACTAAAATTCCACTTTAATGGTCTGCATTATTGCCATGTTATGAAAAAGAATTCAAGTGCATTTTTCAGTTGTGTATCATAACAAGAGGGGAGAGTTAAAATGCATTTACATCTGCGCGACTGCTGCCGTATCATGACATACATACCGTGACGCAAGTTATGAAAGATTAACTTACATCTCACATTTTCTTTTCTCAGGTGAGCTGCAGTTCGCCTTTGTCTGTTTCATTTTCGGGAACGTGTACGAAGGCTTCGAGCACTGGAAGCGCCTGCTGGCTCTCTTATGTCGCTCCGAGACGGCCATGCGGGAGCGCAAAGACCTGTATCTGGGGCTTATCGTGGTTCTCTACCACCAGCTGGGAGAAATCCCCCCCGACTTCTTCGTGGACATCGTTTCTCAGAACAACTTTCTCACCTCCACGTTGCAGGTAAATAAATCCGCACAGTCAATGAAATGTCGCTCATGATGATGTAAAACATAACCAATATTATCTATGGTTAGAAGGATTTAAATCAAAGGTGATTTAAAAACTGAAGTACCTTTTTAAAAACCACATATTCCTGCTCATTTTCTTTTGAAGTGCTTTTCAACTTCCTCCAAGCATATTGGTTTTTTTTTTCTTAGCCCATGATCTGTGCCTGGACATTGACATGAAAATCACAATATTCATTTTTCAAACTTAATAAATCACAGTGCTGTATCACAGTCAGGTGATGTTTGAAATCATTCCCTGCCCTACATGCATATAAACAGAAAGAGTTGAGGCTGTTTTTAAGATTTATATTAAACAAAGAATACGCACTCTTAAGAAGCAGTCATGCTCCTGAAATGTTGAGAGACACAAGCAACTTGGTCAGCAAACCGAGCAGGTCAAAGAATCACCACGTCATTTCTCCAGAGAGGCCCACGCCAAACTAGCCTTGCAGTCATCTCTTTATTTTCATGCAGGACTTCTTCCAGTTTGCCAGCGGACCTGGAGTGGACGCAACGCTCCGCAAGAGGGCCGAGAAGTTCAAGGCGCACCTCACCAAGAAGTTTAGCTGGGATTTTGAAGCAGACCTGGACGACTGCGCCCCCGTCGTGGTCGAGCTGCCCGAAGGTGTAACAGTGGACTCAAACGAATAGATCTGGATTTTTTGCTAGGAACATTGAGCAAGAGGATGTGGAGTGCAGCTCTTTTTCTAACAGCAGATTCTCATATTTTATGAGAACGTCCTGGCCAGTCACGTAGCCCAAGTCTCTAAACAGGCAGTCCGTCTTAATTTCAGGACGTCCTGTGTTGTCTGACAGAACTCACACACACACACACACACACACACACACACACACACACACACACACACACACGCACACACACACACACACACACAGAGGGCTCCTCTGTATACTCTGTGCTCATTTATATGTTTTTAGATCCTAATAAACATCTGACACCAACTTCAGTGTTGACACCTTTGAAAAAGTTTGTATTTAGGGCAGCGGCGCACTCTGGTGGTCGCTTTCCTCAAAGTTCACCGGGCAAGTTCCGTCAGCTGAGAAGTTATGGAGAGCCTCAAATCCCACCTGACTTGCTGCATTTTAACATGTACGGATGAAGAGTCTCTGACTGCTCCTTCAAGATATCCTCAAAATCTAATCCATTAATGTTGGGCATGAATGGACATATTGCCCTACCAAATGTCAAAATATTGTGAATTAATTGAAAAAAAGCACTTTGAAACATTTGCGATACCTCATTCATCAGGAGTTCTGGTAACTTTTCCATCAAGAAAGTGTTCCAAATGCCATATCTTTCTCCAAATTTTAATCATGTACCATTTAAAAAACAAATCTTTTCAGGTTCTTGACCCCCAAAATAAAACCCATCCTCTGTGGGTTTTTGATGCATGGTATATTTCCATAGCATCACACGGTTTGGTGCTGTATTTCATACCTTTTCTCATAAACCGCATGTATGTACAGTCATTCTTTCACGGCGTCGAGAAGCAGGGGTTAACCTGGACCGGTCGCTAGTCGACTCTGTCACTCAGACGTTTCAACAACTTGGTCTTCTATCAACCTATCGCGTGCTTTTGAACCGTGGGAGGGAACCCGGAGAGAACCCAGGCATGGGCCTCGCGTCTCCACTAGATGGGGTCACGGACTTATCATCAGGATTTGTGACCTGATTTATCATTCTTTTTATTGAGTGTTTACAATACTCAGTGCATTAGGAATTAAGAGCTACAGCGTTCAGTGTTAGAAAGACCAAGGATCTTGTTGGACTTGGCCACGGGCTTCGTTTCCAAGGTCGGGGAGTAAACCTTCCCTAAACTTTCTCTGATCTCAACGTGTTCTAATATGAAGCAGCTGCAGCAGGCAGGCCTGAGCAATAGCAAAAGTAAGATTAGTGAGAAATATTATTTGGGGGAACTTGAAGGATGCGCATACAACAGCGAGATCAATTGCACAACATAATTGCACGCAATTTATTGTGTGTGTGCCGGTGGTGGTGATGGACGGGACAAGCCTTGCATTTGTCCATCAGTGTATTCACATGTTAATTACTCTTCTGCCCCACCCAAGAATTTTTTTTTTTTTTTTTTTTTGCTTTGGCATATCCCTGCTCCATCAATTCGTGCAAATTGTATAAATAAAGCTGTGGTGAAAAAGAGTACAGCCATCAAAATAGTTGAAAAGATAGCATATAGTGGTGTCGATGGAGGGCCAAATACCAGTACATGAAATCCCCTCTCTGGCCAGAAGACCGATGGCGTTGTAAATTCTTAAACTTCATTTATGAATTTTCAACGCATTTATCATAAACTTCCCCATCTGAAATAATTCATCTCGTGACTATCTCTGTATTTGCGGTTCCCTCTGAGACCACAGAGGCGCTGTGCTGGTTGTTATTTTCCCCTTTGCATGCAATTAGATCGAGAAAACGGCTTGGAACACATGGTGGAAACTTATCAGCGCAACATGGAGGGAAATGCGCACCAATTATTCCGCGGACTCGTTTTTCCTTTCTATAGATGTTCGTGTTGACGATGAAGGCAGTCCCTGAAATGACTCCCGGGATGTCCTTGGCGGTTCCAGCCCCTCCATTACCACTGAAATTACAGTGATAGAGCAAGTTAGCGGAATGACTCATTAGATGTCCAACTTTGCTGTCGTCCGTGCACGCCTTCACTTACACTAAACACTCCTGCCCTGTTTGTGGTATGGCAACCATTTTCTTTTAATCTCCCTCATTTGCTTTGGTGAGACTGCCCAGGGGTCTGGGACATGCTGGGAAACAGTTCGGGTAGATTGTGCAGGACCACCAAAACAAGCGGTCCCTGTCAGTCATGCCAGAGCTCTGTCATCTATTAGACATGATGGTCCTTTTCATTGGGCCAAGAACGCTGGCGTTGTAAACCCTGGCCCCGCTCGTGCGACCGTTTTCCTCATCGCTCACCTGCTGCTCTCCATCTTAACATCAGCGAGTGTGGGTGGGAATTCTCACCAGAGCACTAACTCCACTTTTAATATTCAGATCGGGTATTTTATCACGTGCGCCCACTGTTTGTGGGTTGTGAAATGGACTTTCACGCATTGCATGGGGAAAATGCATCAGTCATATTTTGTAAATATTTCTGCGAAAGAGGAAATGAGAAAGAGAACGAGAAAGAGAAAGAGAAATATTATCGCTCTTCCATCAACCAGCACCTTTGCAGACATTCAAAGGGTTTTCTTTTTTGCCTTCATAATGTATTCCAACCCCTCACCACACACACACACACACACAAAACACCCAATGCAGTTTCCCTACAATCCCTTGGTGAGGATTCATTCAAATAGCGACGAGAGGCAACTTAAAGCTCTCTGTACTTGAGTTGCAATGAATGCAAAGTGACATCTTAAGCATGTCTTTTGATCGGCTCTGGGAAGGAGATTAATGATAAACATTCTTGACCAATGAATTTCACATTGTTTTGCTGTGTTTTTTTTTGTCTTCCGTTACTTAGTTCAGATGTTGAATTGGGTCCTGGGACCAGCTGGGTGACAGGTGTTAACTCAGAGAAACCTACAAGTTAGTGGCGAACTCTATCTGGTTTGCAGATTTTCCTGTTCTGCCGTTGATATGATTATTGAACTGTCACAATAAGTAGGTTGATGTATACTTTTTGGGTGGAAGAAGTACCGATGAAATGAAAGTATTCATGAAACAACAAATGATATGAAATAGTCTCATAATAGAGTTATCAAACAAGCAATTTTAATTCCAAAATCGTGGAAAAAAACAGAAAGCAGAATGGAATCCAAGTTTAGTTTTAATATAGACTTGTGTTGTTTGACACCAGATTTCTGTTTTCACAGCCTGATAGCAGCTTTCCCTTGATTTTTTTCTGGAAGACTCCCGCAGACCAATTCAGCGGTGACAGTAACGCGTTCACTGCCAGGTAACTATAACGACTTGAAGACGTCTGTTGGAACTGGTTTTGGCTGTTCTCGCGGTGTCTCGCCGGTGTGGGAGTGTATTTACAAACATCTTGCAGCACAGGTCAGCTGGAGGTGAAGTTACCAGAGAAACTCGTCATCAGGCCGGATAATTCTCCCATAAGTATGATCTCACAAATTAAATATGGTAGAAATAACTGTTTAAAACGCCGCTGTGCATCCAGGGCCCTCAGCTGCAAGGGTTTCACACCGTTTAGCCCTCGCGGTTTCCTGCTGCTGTGTGTTTCCCGGTGACCAGGTTTCTATTCCCTTTCTGTTTCGGTACCGGGGGGACTTCACATGTCTGACTCACATGACCCAAAAGTGAGGGAGGCACGTGCATTTTTCCAGAACGTGCACACGAGCGCGCACTATGTTTTTTTTCTTGTTTTTTTTTTTTTTGTGCGCATTCAGAAGTTCGGTGCCCAGACATATGGACGGGGTGAGGGGTGCGCGTGCTAAAAGCGGGGATGGACGGAGTTTCAAATGCCTCCTGGAAATTTCATACACACTGGGGGAGAAAGAGAGTGTGTGTGCGAGCGTGTGAACAATATGTTCTGCTAAAGTGATCTGCTCGAGTGATTAAAGGCAGGAGCTAAAAACGAGGCGGTAGACCTTTGAGGTCTGGTCAGCAGGCGTGTTTGCGTCCCTGTGTCTGCCTCCTTGATCGTGTACGGCAGAAGGACACAGCAGCTGGCCAGTAAAATTCCAGGTCCGAGCGATTGCGGTTGTTAAGGTGAAACAAGTCCAGGCTATGATTAGCTCGCAGCGCCGCCCGTACCGGGATAATAACCTCCATCGCCACGTTCCCCTGATCTCGCAGGGCTCGTGAACCTGAGAGGTCTCCTCTGGAGGTTAACCAAACACCGGACAGCACGGTTTAGACAAGACACATGTCTATTAGTCCCGTATTCTCTGTCTCATCTATCACGTATCCTTTACTCGGCCCCACCTGCCCGTCAGATGACTGAGCTGTGACTTCTATTTGAGAATGTTTGCGTGCGTGCGTGCGCGCGCACGTGCAAATGCAGTGGCACTCATCGCATGAACTCCGATAGACCTTGTTACAGCAGAAAGGATGTGACCCCTGACAATATGTGCTTGCAAGCATGTGAGTATGAACACACACACACACGTACATTCCAGCTCTCACATGCTCACCATTTCTTACTACCTCTGCTCTCTCAGCTGTGTGTGTATGTGTGTGTGCACGAGGGGCTTTGAGGTGAAAGCGGACCCAGTCAAGGCCCAGGGGAGACCCTCGCTGGGTTGAGGAAGTGGAAGAGAGGGCTTGAGAGAAAACAAGAACAGAGTATACTTAAGAGGTTTTTGTGCACCGTACGCAACTTTTGATTTGGATTTCTCTGTATTTTTCCAGGGTTCTCCTCATCCTCTGGTGCTTCATAAGAGAAGCTTCACCTCGCAGACGGAGAAAAGGGGGTGCTCACGTTCGCCCCGTGCGTTTGTACCTCGCATTCTCGAAACCTTTCTTAATAATTCAGTGATTTTTCTTGTATTATTCAGACAGCTCCCTCTCACATGCTGTGATGATGGTGATAAAATGGCGGAAATTCTCCTAGTACAACCCCCCCCCCCCCTCCCCCCCCCCCCCCCCCCCCGCAACAACCCCCCACCCGTGGGCCCG